>VDFB02088116.1:123490-423138 GCA_007258455.2 Sequoia sempervirens | reverse complement strand
TCCAATAGGGTTGACTCACCTAGGGTTGAAAGACAATCCTACATTTGGGGATATCATTTCCTAATGAAATAAGAAAGATAGGTGCATCACATCACCCCATTTTAATATAGAGAAGCCCCTATTTTTCTTGATGTCATTTTGGTGAACCTGACATTCCTGCACTATAAACTTTTTGATTTGGAGTTCATTCAAACCCTAGATCTAGGATTTGCAATAGTTTGCATTGCATTGCATTAGTTTGCATTTCATTTAGGTTTGTTAAATTTGCTTTAATTTCCATCTCATTTAGGGTTTTAAATTTGCATTTTGCATTATTTAAAATCTAAAAAATAAAAAATAAAATGCATATTACATTGATTTTGCATAGTACTTGCATATTAGTGTATTTTCATCCATTTACATCAAAAAAATTAGTTAAAATTGCATCCAAAAGAGTATCAATTTTTTCATCATTTATCATTAATTTCATTTTCATTAGGACACGAAAATCTAAAAAAATTGTCATAAAAACCACAGTTTGCAATCTAGACCAAAGAACACAAACAATAACTTAGAATTTGCATTTTTCATTTTTAAAAACCTTGTACAAGAGGACAGATTCGCCCTTGAAAAAATGAGTCCTTGAGGGAGCATCACAACCAACTTTTTTGAGCATTTTTGTGGTCCTCTACACTTCCCAGATCTGCTAGTAAATTATTGTTTTAGTCTGTCAATTTTTGGGAATTTTTGTTTTATGCATTAGGTCTAATCATCCATTTTAACATATCACCTCTTATGAAACCTTATGTTGTTGGAAAGAGCACTCACATCCATAATCCTTTAGCACAACCACCATTATGTGGTGTAACAAGGGTTAGTTTGGTGAAAACTTAGTTTTTTTCATTTACACTTGTGAATCGTTTACTTAATCTAAGTGTTACATTCAATTGTGGCTAAATTGGGTGAATTTAGTTAGTTCATTTGCATGCTCACTTTTTCATGTGCACATCTATGGCATGCCTGGTGGGGTATACATCCCTTTTAACTAATTTATTTCATATGTTTTGAGTTTTTCCATTGACAAGTTATATTTTGATGATTGCATTCAAGACTTTGATAGTTTCATCCTGTAACTCTGGTTTTATCTAAAATTCTACAAATTCATTTCTTAGCACTTTTTTATCTAATGTTTTATTTTTAATAGGGAAAAAAAATTATAGGCTATTATGTTACCCATTTGAACTCATTTTTAGTGTTTTGCAAGTCTAACTTGTGGTTTTGTAAGCTTTTCTAAATTTGCATAACATCATCACACTTTAGTATATCCGCTTGTGAATTAGTGTATCCATTATATATATCAGTGTTTCTGCTCTTCATCATTTTAAACATTTTTTTAGCATTTTTTGACCAACTCTTTGTTTTCATTCAAAAAATCAATCTTACAAAGGGATATTCTGCCAAATCTTTCCCTAAACACTCCTATATCACTTTTAATCTAGCATTAACCATTTTATGTGTAGTGATCATATCAAGACATATTTTATTTCAAATTAGCAATTGTTCTCTATGTTTTGGTGGTTATGTGCCTAGCTATAAATTGTCTATTTCCTATTCCAACATATTTTCTCATCTTCATGGTTTTGTCCCCTAGGTCAGCAATTTCATGACAATTATATTTTTATTTTTGGTAGTTTGGTGGATGTGTCTATAAAACAGCATATATGTCATAAACCTCCATTTTCTCATTCTGAGAATCTAAAAGTTCAACATTAACTTGTCCTTAAAAGATTTTATCTCAAATTTAGTGTCAACTCTAAATGGGATTTTATCTTTACACTGTCTTTACCTTGTATGGCTCTTCCTTTAAGACCAACTCGTTATCAATTTCATCTTCAATTTCTCCAATGTCAAATTTCTTGGCTAGAGCCTTCACTGAATTGCTCATAGAATACTACTCTTGAGCTATTTATTTATTTTCATGGCGTGTACTTTGTCGTTGGCTTATTCATTGTTCATTTTTAATCACACTTGTCATGCAACTCTCCAAAGTAAACACTTGTAAATTCAAATCTTCCATCTTAATTTCTTACTTCCACTTGTAGTTGTTAATCTCTAAATTGCAAGGCAACTCCTCTTTTGAAGATCTAATAATTTTCATACATAATTTCTAAAGACCATAAAAATACTCTAATACCAAGATGATCCTTAAGCTATCAAAATTAAAATGTAGAATTCACTATAACATGATATATTATTTTTCTGCTTGCATAAAAACAAATGACAACACTTTAAAGGAGTAAATATTGTTCAAAACAAAGAAATACAATGTTAGAAATGAAAGAATTCATCATAGAACTCAAATACTTAATCTAAGAAACCAGCTTTAGGGAAAAACCAACTTAGTACCAACAATTGTTTGACTACCTTATGTTATTAAAATCCTAGAACAAGTATGTAGATTGTAGATGCAACTTAAATTGCTCCTATCCTTACTATCAAGCTCACAAACTCAATTGAATCCTCTTACTTTGATCTATACTACACTCACTCTTGTCTATAGCGATGCAGACCATACTCTCCACCCCTATTTGTAGATGTTGGAGCATACCCCTTGTGCACAAGGAACTCCAAACAAAATTGGAAGTGAAACAAATCAACTATCCATTTCAAATTATATTTTTCTATCAATCACAACAAAACCATCAATAATCCTCATGTGAAATTTTTGAAAGTGCCACAATGGTTTTGCTTCTATTGTGATAGTTTTGTAACTATGTACTATCTAAAAGTGACTATTTCACTTTTTTGACAAAATCGCGAGTTTTGTTGGTAATCTTCTTCTAAATTCATCATACTAATCATTCTTAGTCTTTTCCAAATTCATATGGATCAACTCTCAAGTTTTGTCAACTGATTGAACTCTGAAAGAGAACTGCCTGGTTGTAGTATCTTGTGTTGATAAACTATATTTCATGTGTAACTGTATTTGCTCATTATAGTCCCTAGATCTAATACCTGATGCAACCCCCATCTCTAGTTGACTATGGGTGATAGTTTCAATCATTACTTTTGTAACTATCAAAAATAAATTAATTCTTAAATATATAGGTTTGGATTTTTTCCTTAATAAAATTTTATGATTTAATTTTATTTTTTCTATTTTTATCTGTTCAACTACTAGGTTATGATGAAGCTAATCCATTTCATCAAATTTATATAGGGATCAAAACCAGCCCCAAAACACCAATAAGAACTAAGTTGTGTTTGGGCTCTTTATGAGAACTTTTTTCTCACTAACTTATTATTTTTCTCCTTTGTAATCTCTTAAGACTTTCTTTGCCTTCGTAAATTTCCTCAAACTTGTGATTAGTATACTTTTACAAGTTATAGAATAATAATGGCAATCTACACTCCATTGACATAGCCATTATTTTGAATGCAATGTTATAAATGTCTACATCATCAAATTTGAAGAATGATTAACACTAGTATGCTAATATCACAATGTAAAGTTGATGATAGGCTAAAATGTGTGGAAGGAATAACTTATCCCCTCACTCTTTTGAATGTATCTTGCGATACAAGGTCAAAAAGATTAAACAAAAAATTGAGCACAAAAGTTTGAAACAAACACATCTAGAGGGAGAAGTACAATTTTTTTAGAAGTATATTAATATTAGCATATGACAATGGTTTAGAAAATAATTGATTTAATATTATAATAAGGGTCACAATGCGACTTCAATACCAAACTGAATTACCCAAAAATGGTAAAATGGAAGCAACAAAAGTTTCACTCTTTACCAAAAGAAGTTTTAAGTGGAAGCAACCAAAGTTTTAATATTGTTCACCTTAATAAGTCCTCTCTATCCTAATTATATTTATATTAGTTAGTGATTGATGACCTCCAAATAAGCTTGTGTGATCCTCATAGGTTAGACGACTTGTAAATAATTTAGTTTGTGAGATCCTCATAGGTTAAAGGACTTCCAAATGTTTTAGCTGTTAAGGACATTTGAAAGTAATGATTATTTAAAAAGTATAGAATTCAAACTTCAACATTAGGGTATCTATCAAAGAAAATGTATCATTATTCACATATCTCATGGAAATTTCAAAATGGTGCCTTCATCCATATGAAAACAAGTTGTTACCTTACACAAAAATACCTTGGTGTGAACAAATTTAAAAAAATATGACCAATACAAGGATGAACAGTAATACCTTCTAGGTTGTATTTCTCTAAAAAAATGTGAGAAGTAGCCTCACTACACTTATAACTCTTCTCTGCTAGCACTCTTCCGACGAGCAAAACAACTTGGGTCTCTTCATTTTCATCAATGGATATCAAAAGTCATCATGATCGTCAACTTCTTTAGATTTCTATCATCTATCAAGAATCAGTCATGATAGAGCTTGTTCTACAATGGCTTTAACATTATTTCCCTTAAAAATTAAACAAAAGAGGCCTAGCTATATACTTGGAACTTAGAGATACTAATTGTATTCAAATTGGGTTGTTCTTTGTAACCGTGTAAATTTTGTGGGTTTCTTTAGACACTTTTTTACAAATAGTATATTACTTATCAAAAAAGCTAATGATTTGGCCATACAAACAGATTGAGGGCAGCAAAAGACAAAGCAATGACATGCCAGAAAGTCTCTAAAATAAATTATATGAAACATGTCTTGAAAATATAAAGTGTAAATAAACTTCATAGAAATCGAGTAATCCAAGGTAGCACATGAGAACCAACAATAATCTATTTGACCAACACTTAAAATCATTCAAATAAAAAGGCTTTATGTTGGTCTATCTGGAATCCAGTCCTCTATATACATCATTTGATCAAAGCTTTATGTTAGTCTAGGCATGTTTCACATTGTCCATGGTTCAAATTCCTTTACCTCTTGTCTCCCATACAACTTATAGCTTTTGCTATTCATATATCCATGTGAATAAGGATCCTCTTACATTGTGGTATCCTTATGACTAGTTCCTTTACCAAGTCCACTACGGCCAAAGGAAAGAAGAACAATAATCCGGTATGCATTGTGACACATCTGACGGGCCTTATACTTCCCTTCAGAGGTCTTGAAAATGTTATATGTTTATACAATAGTCCCTCAGAGTAGCTCCAACTTAATTTGTTTGGATAATTCAACACTACTACTGCAGACTTCGTTAATAGTCACTTTATTCTAGTTGTATGATCTTGATATGGTTGTCATGTTGAGAAACTGATGCAGATCAACAACCAAGAATCCTACGAGATTGTTAGTTGTTGCAGGTCCCTCACTCAACAATAAGAAAAACTAGCTTTTTAATAATAATTAAATGATTGTGAGCTCAATTTGAATTCTCCAACACTGGAGTTCACAAGAAATTCAGGAACATGTTGATTTTATTAATTAAATCTTCCAAGAGCTTGCAACAACAGTTTCTTGAACTAAACAATGAACAAGAAATCGTCTATAGGCATGCTTGTTGCCTCCAACATCAAAATATCTGCTACAAGAGATCTTCATTCACCTACAACAGCAGTAAAATCACTTCAAATTTCCCCTACTTCACTCCTGGGCGTCCCCATTTGACTTCATAGTTAAGCTCCTATCAAAAACTTGTGATTTTTCCTATTCTCTCATGTTGAAGCCTTCTTAGCTGGGTGTGGCTTTTTCCTGGCGTCAAGGCTGCATTACTAATCATTTTTCCTTCTTGGGCATTAACCTCTCATTCAATTCTGCTTGGCAAAAACCAATTGATTTTTCCAATTTTTCCCTTCACTATCTAACTCCACTACCTCCTTCCCCAGGTGCCCAAATTCCTCGACACTCTATTCAATGCCAAGTTTTAATTGCACATAGGAGTTACAACATGCCAAGAATTGCCTCCTCTTGCGGGACTTTATGTAACTCCCAAAATTCAAAAAAAAAAAAAAATTCCAACACCACCTCCAATGTGAATTAAATTTAAATACAAATTAATTGACACCAATTTTGAGGAATTGAGAGGAAAATAAAATTAAAAGAAAATCATGCGTACAAAACAACCCAAGAAAAAATCAAAGGAAAACAAAGTTTTTTTTTTTTTTGGTGTGTAGGATTGCCCATGCACCCGGATGCTCCTGCACCAAACAACTTGGGTAAAAAAGAATGGGTTATGAGTGAAATCTTATGAACGTTCATCTAGATTTGGGATTCCAAGCCTTTGAAGCTCTGAAACTAGAATCCATGTTGCTTCTTCCATCTTCTTTCCCATCCATTTGATCAAGTATTCCTTATATTCTTTGTCTCGTGTCTTCTTGACTGTTGTAGAGTCCATTACTTCATCAATTTCCTCTTTTTCTTCTCTGGTATTTGTTGTTCCCATTGTTTAATGTCTTGAAAATCTAAAACCCTCCTTTCCACTAGTTTCCTCTTCATGAAAATAATATAAATCAGCTACATTGAAGATTGGTGAAATGTTCAATCCTGGTGGTAACTCTACCTCATAAGCATTAGCTAAAAACTTCTTAATCACTTTGCATGGTCCAATCTTTTTCCATTTTAATTTGTTGTAAGTACCTTGCAAAAATATTTCCTTCCATAGATGTGTCAAAACCAATTCCCCCTCCTCAAATACTTGCCTCCTTAAATCAGTGTGCTCTTTGTACATTTGGGTGCTTGTTTCCAACCTATCCTTCACCTCTTTGTGTAGTTCCTGCAAATATTTTGCATAATGCTCTGCTATAACACTTTTCCTTCCCAAATCAGCACCATCTCTTAATTCATGAACCCCTCTTGGATTAAATCCATAAACAATATAAAAGACTCTTACCTGTGCTTCTATTGATAGAGTTATTATAAGAAAATTCATCTTGGGATAAGATCACATCCCATTGTTTTGGCTTCTCATTTATCAAACACTCAACAAATTTCCAAGACTTTTATTTACCACTTTTGTATGGCCATTCATTTGAGGATGGTAGGCTGAACTAAAAGTCAGTTTTGTACCCAATCTCTTCCATAGAGTCTTTCAAAAATGACTAGCAAACTTTTTATCTCTATCTGAAACAATACTTTTTGGCAAGCCATGTAATCTCACTTATTTGAAAAACAAGTTGGCAACATGTGATGCATCATTTGACTTCTTGGAAGGAATGAAATGCGTCATTTTTTAAAATCTATTTACAACAACAAAATTGGAGTCATTACCTTTTTGAGTCTTTGACAACCCAAGAATGAAATCCATACTCACTTCCTCCCATGGCCTCTTTGAAATTGATAAAGGCTGATATAACCCCATGTTTTGACTTGTTCCCTTTGCATATTGACAGATTGAACACCCTTGCACAATACTCTTCACATCCTTACTCAATTGTGGCCAATAGTACCCTTCACTAAGCTACCCCAAAGTCTTGTCCACTCTGAAGTGTCTTCCAAGTCCACCGCTATGTTTTTCTCTAATTAAATTCTCTCTCATGGATCCTTTTGTAATGCACAACTAATGTCCCTTAAATAACAACCCTTCTTGAATGAAATACTCCATCCATTTGGTTCTCTCCCTTTCCATTGGACATGTACAAGTTGTCCATGCTTCACCAAAATCAAGGTCACCCTCATACATTTCCTTCATTGATTCAAAGCCCACAACATTCACTTTCATTTCTCTCAACAAAAAGCACCTCCTATTAGCATTTGCTACATGATTTGATTTCCCACTCCTATTCTTCAAAAAAAAAGAATAACTTCGAAGAAAATCAACCCACTGCATATGCCTTTGATTTAACTTACTTTGACTATTGATAAATTGTAAAGCATGATGATCAATATAGAGAACAAACTATGTGGGTGGCAGGTAGTGCCTCCACTTCTTGAGTGCTTGAACAATAGCATTGAACTCTTAGTCGTACACTGAATACTTTCTCTTCGCCTCATTTAACTTCTCATTAAAGTAGGCTATAGGTCCTTCTTGACTTAGAACTCGTATGGTTGTCCCACTTGCATCACAATCAATTTGAAACACTTCGTTGAAATCTGGTAATGCTAGAATGGGTTGTTTGGTCACCTTTTCTTTCAATATGTTGAAACTTCTTTCAGTTGTAGTTGCCCACATGAATTATCTCCTTTCTCTCTTCATTGTATCTGTAATGGGGGCACATATACTACTAAAATTTTTGATAAACCTCCTATAGAAGCTAGCCAAACCATGAAAACTCCTTGCTTCAAATATGCTCCTCGGTGTTGGCCAACCTAGTATTGCCTAAACCTTCTTTGGATCCATCTATAGACCTTCCTATGAGATCACAAAACCCAAATATATCAACTCCTCTTTCATGAAGCTACATTTCTTGAGGTTAGCCAACAACTTCTCCTCCCTTAATCTTTGTAGAACAGACTTCACATGTTTTAAATGTTCTTGCCTTTCCTTACTAAAAACCAAAATATCATATAAGTAAACAATCACAAACTTACCAAGGAATGGCTTCAACACTTCATTCATCAACCTCATGAAAGTACTTGGAGCATTTGTAAGTCCAAATGGCATAACTAACCATTTATATAATCCTTTTCTTGGTTTTGAAAGAAATTTTCCATTCATCTCCTCTAATCCTGATTTAATGATATCCACTTTTTAAATCAATCTTTGTGAAATATCTAGCCCTACTCTAACAATCCATCAGATCGTCCATACGAGACAATGGAAACCTATACTTGATGTTATCTTATTAATAGCTTTGGAATCTGTGCATGTGCCCCATTCTCCATCCTTTTTGGGTGCCAAAACTATAAGGACTGCACATGGGCTTAAATTTTCCCTTATCAAGCCTTTGTCCAATAACTCTTGCACTTGCTTGTTTATTTCTTCATTCTCCTTGCGGCTCATTCTATATGCTTCATTGTTTGGTAGACTTGTTTCTGGTATCGGGTCCATACAATGGCTCACACTTCTCATTAGCGGTAATCCATCTAGAAGATCCTTCATCAAAATATCTTCATATTCTTGCAACATCTCTTTGATTTCTTTGGGTACCTCTAGTTCTTCATTGGATGTCCCAACTTCTTGTGGCTTGGAAACTAAGGCATAATGTACTTCTTCACTTAGCTCCTTCACAAATTGTTTTCCAGTGATCATACACCTTGGCATCACTACCCACTTCATTTTGTTTCTCTTTTAGTTGTTCAAGACATACTTTTTCTTGTCCTTAACAATGGTATAAATATTTGCTTCACAATTATGTATATATTTTTGGTCATATTGACATGACTTACCCAAAAGGAGATGGCAAGCATCCATTGGCATCACATCACACATAGCTTCATCTTGGTAATTTCCAATCTGAAAAACTCACCAAACATTGCTCACCTACCAAGAGTTGATGTCCCTTTTGCAACCAAGTAACCCAATATGGATTCGAGTGCTTTGTTTTCTCCAACTTACACCATCTCTTGTCACACTAAGTTATATGTACTACCGTTGTCCACTATTATGGTGCAACACTTCCCTCGAGACTTACAAATGGTCTTGAATAGACTCCTCCTTTGTGTTCATTTCGGTTGCTCCCTCTCTGGTTTTAAAAGCACTTTTTTTCACATAAAAATTTCTCCATCTTCTAGGTCTACTAGCTTTGTTTCATCTTTAGCTTTAGCAGTGAAGGTCTTCCCAATATTGATATTTCCACCCTTTTATTGTATTTGAGGGCATTCAAAGGCCCAGTGACCTACTTCCCCACAATTAAAACAAGCTTCGAAACACCCCCTTCCTCTTCCATATTCTCCTCTACCCCTTGAAGTTTTGCCTCTCCCTCTAATAGAATCTCCTCTTCCCCTTGCATTTGGGCCATAATTTGTTTGAGCCCAACTTGTTTCTTCTTCTTTAAGTGGTTGTCCTCTCCCACTATTTACCTGCCCTCTTCCTCGTGAAGGCTTTCCCTTTCCTCTAAATTTTTTGTGTGATATTGCTAACTTTTCTTCGGCCTTAAGTGGATACCTGTAGGGTTCTACCGTTCTTATTATGAAAATGCTAAGTTCATCTTGAATAGCAATTTGCAAGCTATTCACATATCTTGCAACCTATTCTTCATCATCTTCAACATGCCCAGCACAAATGCCTATTTTGTAGAATTCCTTTTATATAATCCATGACACTCAAATCTTTTGGTTTCAAATTTTGTAGTCTCTTAAACAAACTGATGTTGTAATCCATAGGTAAAAAATTGGCTTTCAACTTCAAGACAATCTTATCCCATAATTTAATCTTCTCCTTTCCCTTTCTCTATCTTTCAATCTGTGTGTGATCCTACCCACAGGGATGTCCCTTCAACCTTGTGCAAACATACGTCACTTTCTTTTTATCCTCAAAGGATTCTAAATCAAAATACTTATCCATCTCCACAATCCAATCAATGAATTCTTCTGGATTCAAACTTCCACTATAGCTCGGTGGATCCATCATTGGCTTACTTCCAAGCTTAGACAAAACTTGCAGGAATCTATCATCTTGTGCATCTCCTCCTCCTACCTCTACAACTTTTGGTACTTCCTCTTCTTCTTCACTAACATCAACAAGAATTTCTCTTCATTGGGATGTTTCTATGGCTTCTAGCCTTGTAGTGATTCATCTTAGCATCTCCACAATTGTCAGATTTCCTTCTCCTCGTGGGTCTCTTCGTCTACCCCATCCTTTATCTGCCATGCTCTCTTCAATCAACCTGGCTCTAATACCAATTGATGCAAATCAACAACCAAGAATCCTACTAGATTGTTACTTGTTGTAGATCTCTCACTCTACAACAAGAAAAAGTAGCTTCTTAATAATAAAATTAAATAATTGTGAGCTCAATTCAAATTCTCTAACACAAGAATTGACAAGAAATTCAAGAACAATGTGTTGTTTTTATTAATTAAATCCTCCAAGAGCTTGCAACTGCAATTTCTTAAACTAAACAATGAACAAGAAACCATCTACAGGCATGCTTGTTGCCTCCAACATAAAAATATCTACTACAAGAGACCATTCAACTACAACAGCAGCAAAACCACTTCAAATTTCCCCTACTTCACTCCTAGGTGTCCCTCTTCGACTTCACAAGGAAATTCCCCTTCAAAAACTTGTGATTTTTCCTATTTTCTCTTGTTGAAGCCTTCTCCTTCGTTGGGCATGGCTTTTTCTTGGCATCAAGGCTGCATTACTTACCTCTTTTCCTTCTTAGGTGTTGACAACCTCTCCTCATTCAAATCTGCCTAGCAAAAATCAATTGATTTTTCCAATTTTTCCCTTCACTATCTCACTCCACTACCTCCCCTCCTCTACCTATTCAATGTCAAATTTTAAATGCACAAAGTTCCAACATGTCAAGAATGGCCTCTTCTTGCCTAGACAGGGGAATTTATGTAACTCTCAAAACTCAAAAACAAAAACATACAATTTTTCAACACCTCCACTCCAATTTGAATTAAATTCAAATTCAAATTAATTGACTCCAATTTTGAGGAGCTAAGAGGAAAATGAAATTAAAAGAAAATTATGCCTACAAAACACAACCCAAGCAAAAATCAAAGGAAAACAAAGATTTTATTTTTATTTTGTGTGCAAGATTGTCCATGCACCCAGATGCTCCTGCATCAAAAATCTACATCAACACTCAAGTCTCATAGCCTTCAAATGTATGTAAATTAAAGTGAAGAGTTTTAGCTTATTTAACTTCATTTTTTATAAGATAAGTAGCATTTACAAGGTGTTGTACCCTTTACACAAAGAGACAAGTAGGGTTTTGAAAGGGCCTAGAACCTTAAACAAAAAGGAAGCGACCAAACACCAAAGTCACGGACTTTGCCAACAAAACAAAGAAACAGAAACAACGGTCACACCGCAGAAACACAACAAACTTACTACCAGCACCTAGTTACCAAGTAACCAGGAGCAACAGAACTCAAAGGACCAACCACAATCCTAAGTCAAATACAAAATGTAACAAAGGCCATGAGCCAGAGAAGGCTAACCCAACCGCAAACTCCATCTCCACCTCTATAGGAGACAAGAAGAGCAAACAAAAGTTGAAGCACCAAAGCCACCATTCCAGCAACCCAAAAACTCTCCACCTCAATAAGAGAGTTTGAAGGGAAACCAGAGCCAGCAACCACCCCTTGCAACAACAACAATCCCCACCAACTAAACCGAACTCCATCTCTATAGGAGCAAGCTCCACCTTCGCAAGTCCACAACATCCACCTCTAAAAGGAGCAAACTCCACCTCTAAAGGAGCCATAATTTGAGGACCCAAAAGGAGAGAATGAAGAAAAGAAGAAAGGGCGACATTTGTACAATTAAGCCCTAAAATCAACAGGGTAGTTCGAGCCAGTAAGATCCCCAAAGGAGCTTTCAAGACAGCCCCCACTAAACAACTCTACAAACAATAGCTAACCATAAGCAGAGACATGGTCACCAAAAACACCCAAGCTTCAAGAAAACCAGCTTGCAACCACAATCCAGAAGCAGAACAGAGGGGAAAATGCACCCTATCCAACTTGACATAGTCATGGAAAGCCATAACTTTCATAACCCATAACAAAAAAACCTTCCACTAGAGACTAGCAATCCACATAGAATAGGTCAACAGCTAAGTACAAGCCTTGGCTCGAAAACAACCCAAACCCTTGCACACATAAACGTCACAAGAGCAGGGGAAAACCAAGCCAAGGCAAGCACTCATCATAGCTCCACGCCCCAGCAAAAGAACGGAAGAAGCGTCACAAAGACCAAGAACTCCCTTCATCAAGATAGTCAAGCAACTCCCCATCACCAAGGAGAAAGCAAGGACCAAAAGAGTGTGGAACAAAATCCGCATAACCCGAAACTTAAACCCCAGAGGCACCAGAGCAACAAACTAGCACCTGTGAGATACCAACACAGGGTGAGGAGGAAGATCAACCCTCATGCTCACCACAACCAACAGAGACCCTAAAGGGGCCAGGGAGCAAAGGAGGCCATGAGCCGACACTGAACTAGCATCAACAGCGACCACAAAGACTTCACCAGCGAAAGCATAATACAGCCCTACATTGCCATTCTTCCCGCACCACAAAGGGAAGCTCGAGCCAGCTTCGATGCCCACAAAGACCAAGCAAAACCTCTAAACCAAAGCATCAATAAACACAATGGAAAGAGGAACACATTCCTCATAACCGATGGAAGAAATAGGGCTCTGTAACAATACAGACCCAACAAACACACTAGCATCAACTAGCTTCGGACAAGGCCACGAAGGCACTCTCGAGACCACAAACTCCACCCTCCACAGCACCAACCACACCAGAGGGGAAAGCACAGCCTCAACAACAACTAGAACCTTCTCATCAAGATCAGCATCCTCGCCCTTGATGTCACCTTCCAAATTCGAACCCATGCTTTGGCGCTCAAGTTTACAGGACACACAAAGGCTATTGCCATCGTCATCTTCATCAGTATCAGAGACCCCATCCTCAGCAGCCACAGATAGAAATAAACTTTTGCAGCCGTTGCAACTCCTGCTCGCAGAGAACCCAGACCAAATAAAGCACACAAGGGAACCCTCAAACGAACCAGCCAAAGCATACACTGCAAGGCCCCAACAGGCCAAGACCAACAAAGAGGAAGGAAAATGACCTCCAACATCGAACAACCAATCAAGCCCTCATTGCCAACTCAGCAAGGCACCCGAGAAACAGACACGAGCCACCACATCCCCTCGCTGTCGACATAGCAAGGCAAAAAAAGCACAAGGCAAACAACAAGAACAACGTCCAACCACCGCTACTAGGCCACCAACAAACGAAAAGCAACATCTTCGTCATCTGGATCGGAACCATCGCCCTCTGCAATGCCAGAGGAGTTTGAATTTCCCTGCCCACACCCTTTCCTGCTCGACCGTTGCGGAGCCATTTCATTGGCTATGCTTATTTAACTTATGAGATGGATTATGTGGCATTTAAAAAAAAATCAGTGTAGCACAGCAAAGTGACATTTGAGTTGCAAATATCTACCCCAGAAATTAGATTATATGAAATCATGAAGTGACAATAGGTTGATGATGCTTCAATGGAAGCTTTTACCACTTTGCCGGCAACATCTGCAGAAGATTTATGCCTAGAAACCATGAAAATATCTGCATCTTTAAAAACACCTTACATGTTCAATAAATTGAGACAGTTCTTTACATGAATAAATGCAAGACAACTTATTTGTAAATGTATAATATTTCCACAGCTGTGGTGCACAGTGGTCATTAAAACATGACATCATCTGTTCATTTTGGCTTGATAGGCTGGTATAGTTGGGTCCTTCACTGAAAAGATACCAAGGTTCAACTATGACCAGCTCAACCTGCATACCTTACCTTCTCCAGAAAAGAATAGATCATTACATCCAAGAAAGCTTTTAAAAGTTGACTGAAATTCTGACGGTATATGATTTGGATTAGCAAGTCCTCTCCATAATGTCTTCAAATGCAAGGTGAGAAAATGGATAACTTGAACTGGTGTTCCAAAGAGAAAATTCAAATTTTCGTGTGGATCTAATAATATGATTAGAAATGTAGTCATAGAACCTCTGTGGAAGCGCTCCATATTTGAGTATTTATAGTGCAAATTCAGTGATGCCTAAAAATGCTGATAAGCATACATATACAGAGCAAAACTTTTGTCTTTTAGTTTTAGAAAAGTTGCAGAATGTATCTTGGTTATTATGAAAATAGTTATTTATATGTGATGTCATTGTTCTGCAATCCAACCAATGATCATCCTGATGGAGGACCACGAAGATGGACCTGAAATTATCAGGTAATTCAACACACTGACAGTTTTATCCACAAAATGTGTTTAAAGTTCTAACTATGAACAGAAAAAACACGACATCTACATATATTTAAAAATTCAAGAGACGTTAACAAAATAAGGACCAGCTAAATCAATACTCGTTGTGAGAACATTGGAATATCAGTAAACACCTTAGAGTAAATTGCCTACGAACATATTTGCTAGAAATCCAAACTCCCAGTATCATTTCATTGCACCACTTACTACCAACTGAAAATACCATGAAATTATGATCACTGATATCTGAAATTCTATAGCACGGGACCACATTGCACCTTTTATTGGTCAGGTCCAATAATTTTCCTTTCCCCAAGTTCGAGTTCAGTCCAATATAAAGGTTAATAATATTCCAAGTCCTAAGCATGATAGGACCCATCTAATACACACATATTGGATTTCTTAAGAAAGCTACTGTTGCATTGATAGCCAAATAAATAACAATTGTAATATGGATTTCAATTGTTTCTAGATAAATAATACAAAATTTATAATTATGTAAAATCTAAAAATTTAATTTATTTTTATTTGCTTTCATTCATTCAACAATTTTAGCAGAACAGGTGAACATAAAAAACCTGAAACATGGTGAAAAGAATGCCCTGCTGATTATGGCTATATGAAAAATAAATCTGTTTCAAATAATGAATTTAAATCATCTCTTCAACGTTCTGCATCACTGAAAACAAAATGAAGGAAAAGCTTCAAAAAAACACATTTACAGATTACAGCTGAGAAGAGAAGAGAGAAAAGAAAGATATGTTGTACAATGCGGCTAATGATCTGGTTGTTTGGAACTCCAATAGTTAGGAGTACTGTCATTCCAGAGACCAATGCTTCAGTCTTCCTGTATTTTGTGGAATGGAAAATGTTAGTAATGTAGGAAGCTCTGTGGACTACCTTGCCAATGGTCACTGATTTTGTGTATCACATGCAAAAGAGTTCGCCACAATTCCTAATACTTACAATCTGGAAAGATCCCTCATGCTTTTGATCCTCTAATTCATCTCCCTGGAATTCAAGAGCAGCAGAGCTTTCTGATACAGAATGAGGAAATATAACTGAATCCCTCCAAACAAATCTAAATACACCTTTCAGATGTCTTTTTCCTTTGTCACATATATATCACATTTTGGGCCCTGTTGCTGAACCAGTTCAAAACAAATAAACAGTTCAGTTACTCTATATTTGGAGGTGGCATCAAAAGTATTTTGTGTGTGTTCCAAACAACTATCATTCTTCCATTCAAGGTTTCAGCTTCCTCAAAGGTGGTTCCAGAAACATCTGATGGATGTGGCAACCTTTCCCTTCTGTCAACCTTTAGGGAAATAATTTCCACAACACACAGACCCTGCTCATCCAATTGTCTACCATGCCACCTGCCTTCTACTTGGAGAACAATCCCATGAGCAACTTCTACACCAGACTCATCTCTTAGGGAGACAAGCTGTCCAGCTTCACATGGGACAAACCTTACGGATGGATACAAAGGTGGAGGAGTAACTCTCACATGTTCAGAAAATTCAAAATCTACAGGAGGCATACCATGAAGATCTTCAGCCGAAGATCTTGAATTTACTGGAGTGGAAAACCGTCCTGACTGATTACTTCTTCGTGGGCCTGCAGATGTTCCATAGAAGTCCTCACCTGTGTTGCTTTCTGGTGAGTCATAAAAGGATCCCAACACAACACCATGTTCACCACTTATAGCAGGAGAAGACCTTGGTAGATAAATCCTATCTGACATATTTTCACCATCGGAAGTACGAGATTCACGTGCCAGACGAGCTAACTTGGCTTTCCTATTATTCAGCCTGTCAACAATAGAATTTGAACAGTTATAAACTGAAAAGTTGGAAATAACTGCCCATATTACTACCCTTATCATAGAAATGCCAGCAATATAGGAACCTGTTGGTTTAGATTTAAAAAGAAAATGTAAAAAAATAAATATTTGATGCAGGTGACAAAGCTAATTTTCTTTCAGAAATTGGAACTAGAATATCTTTCAATTCTGTTTTACCTTTTCTAGGGAACATTTAGGACTAGAATTATATTTTTAATTAAAAATAAAAGTGCTCAGCTATGTCTGTCAACAAGAACTCTGCAAAATCAGCTACAGCTCTAGTTTGTATGTATTTAAATGTTTTTTCTTCTGGATACTGCATGCTTTGAAACAGAACTTCAACTATACCAGTATAAATAAATGCCATTGTTTGTTTCTGTGATGGCGACTTTACCTGAATATACCATCTGATTTTTATGCTGATAAATAAATTTAACACATTAGAAGTTTACAGAAGCCACATTTTGGGGATGGAGATATACTTATTAAGAGAGCATTAGACGTATAGCACACATGTAAATGAATGAAACCCTGTGTTCCATGGACACATCCCTTCTGGTCTGGGTGATGTCCCAGGGACAGGGACATGGCATCCCCTGTTTTAAAGGACTGGACAGCATGCACCATTTGGTGCATAAAATAGAAAAAGGCAAACTTTTTAGAAAATAAATGGCAAAAAAACCCCAGATCTTTAAAAGGGCGAGGATTGTCATTGCACATCAGCACATTTTAATAACCTTTTAAAATGTCAGCTTCTTTTAGTTTTGTTTTAGTTATTTTAATAGCCATTCTCAAACTCTAGGAAAATTTTTGCCATCCTGAAACTACATCCCCCATCCTGTAAACTCAGAGAAACACTGATGAAGCCTTTAAGTGGGTTCCCGCTTTTCCAAGCCACTAAACTAGTTCTTAAATTTTAATTGGTGTTATGTTGTTCATAGGTATTCAATGATCTTTCAGATGTCTCATAATAGGTCTTATTTGAAACTTCGGAATTTAGTGTAAAAATATTCAAGGCCTTAACGGCAATATTGATTGACATATTAAACCAGTAATTCAGCATGCACACACATGCAAGTATAACAGCAGAAACCAAATATAACAGCTGAATGATTATAGTTATAACTTTTAACAGCTATTCAATTGCAAGAAACTAGAGGATAGAAAGTAATGTCACACATAATTATGTCTCAAAGGTTTCTTAAAGAGTAACATAGTGTTAAGCCCATTGAAGCTACCTTCTCATGATTATGTCACAGAACCTTTTAATAATAAGTCAAAGGTTACTTCGTTATAACCAAGCCTTCACTTGAATAAACTAAACCCAGCCTGACTAGTTCAGCTTTAACAACCTAACAGAGGTATCGATTGATCTGCATGACATGCTGGATTGACTCTTTCATACCAGTCACTTCTACGGAATGAAAATGATTGTGGAAGTAAACAATATACAGCTTTGCTCCACCATCTGTTACCTTATTGACCATGCTTCAAACATTGTTGAAAGAATAAGTTAATTTGTAGAAATCAAGTGGAAGAAAGAACAAAAGCAATTCCCTTCCCAAACACATCTCACCTTTGTACAACTCAAGTTGTCCTGAGTGATAATATATGAGAAGAGTTAATCTGCTCAGCACTCTAGAAGGCATGCACTCATTCTTGCAGAAGCTTTAAAGTGATCCATAAGAATCCAGGAAAATAAAAATTGTCAACAAGAGAATTCACTTCTGAAGTTTCAAGCCTCAAAACACCACTGAGGAACTGGTAGTATGAAATAGCCAGTTCCAAAAGGAATCGGTTTCAAAATTGATGATGATTACAAAACTGCTAGTCTAATGAAAGGGGCAACTTCCTCCTGACTCAACATATGAGAAGATGAAATGACCAGTTCGACTTTATCCCTTCATTTCGTGCAAGAAGACCTTTGGGTACATGGTTAGGGACTTCTAGCACCTATACAAAGACATAGAGAGGGAGAATTAAAGCATGGAAGGCAAGCTTGAATGTTTAACCAACTAGAAGAAAAAGAAGAATTTCGATTGAAAAGTGAAATAGCAGACTTGACAGAGAAAAACAACTAAAAGTTGCATCTCTTGTCACCTATGTGGCAAGAAATGCAACAGATTGGCTCTGTTTCACATTTTTTAGAACAGAAACCCATCGGCAATGTTGAAGAGTCATTGCCAACTGAAACTGAAAAGGCATAGTTTCATTTGAAAAAGCAACAATCAGACCATCCAGCAGCAAATGGTTCCATTTTCTACAGCAGTGGGTGCTGTCTGTGGGGCTTGCAACCTGTTGTGACTTCAAGTACCCTGTCAAACAAATCCCTTAAATAATTATAAAAGTCAGAAAACATTTTAAAGCCCTAAAATCATTGTTAACCTCCAGTAAAATTTGTGAGGTCACATCAGTGTATATCAATTTCAAAGTCAATTGTAGCAAGGACACAGGATTCAAGGCTGAGGAGCCAGAAGCCAGAGTGAATCAGTAGCATATCTGGAAATTCTAGCAGTGGTTTGGTAATGCAGTCATTTATTTGCTAAGTTGCTGAATTGGAATTGGGCACAAGAATGTGTACTTGGGTACGGTATGCCAGTATGACAAAAACAAAATGAGCTGGGTACATCCATACAAAAGAAACTATAAGAACCATAAATATATACATATTTGCAGCCTAAGAACATTAATTAAATTGGGAATACGACACATCATATGGGCTGGATACATCAGTATATATATATATAATCTGAGAACCAGAATTAAGTTGAGAATATGACATATCATAAATATTACAAATATACTAACTTGATATCAATTTGTCAAACTTGAATGTCATAGTTGATATTCAATATATTTCATATTTGTTTCAATATCAAATACCATAGAAATTTTTCATTTTCTTTTTAAAGATTAAATATTAATCCTTCAACAGAATTAGCAGTCTTTTAATTAGAAGGGATCTTCATCTTTCCAATGAAAATATACGTGCTATGGCAATTACTAATAACTAATACACATAGCAATGACAAACAATTTAACTTTCTCTAGAATGACCTACACCATATTAGAAACCATTTCCAATTATCCATAATATTGATGAGGTTCCTTTATTAAATGCCAATGTTCATTGGTGTAATTATAAGCTTTAAATCTCTTGGTAATTGTTGAAGCATCTAGCCAAGTGTCCCATCTATCTTCTCCCATCTCAAGAGTTATATATGAACCTGAGCTTTACAAGTGAAAATATTGAATCAAATAACGTTATAACTTTAACAATATACTCACCATGATTTGACCCCACCTCCTACACGGTAAATTAATTTCGTTTAATGAATGCATTCGATGACTCAAGACACTTTAGAAGTGGAGTAAAGATGAAGTGTTTATAAATAATGTACAGCTTGTTATCTTCTTTCTCAAAATGCACTCAAATGTTTTCAGTATTTTAAATTTTGTCTTGTTCAGAGACAACAGCCCTAGTAGGCAGGAGTTTTCTTTAATATCTGGGTTGTATAATTGGCAGTCACAGCAGAGAAATGTTTGAGCAGCTCCAAATAAATTCAGAATAGCAGAGAACAGTCCGGAGCAGCAGAAAATATGTTTTTGTCTGTGTTATGTCCCCCTTTCAGAAATAGGGCCACAGAGAAGGCTTCTAGCCTACTCCCATTTCCCATAGGCTAAAGGGCAAGGCAAATGAAATAAATCTTAAATATTATTTTAAGTTGGGCCTGGTCATTTTTAATATAAGAGGTAACTTAAATAATATTATTATTAAAATAAAAAGTGTTTTCAAACACTAATATTAATATTAAAAGTATTTTTAAATACTAAAAATAAAATAAAAACTACTTTTAAATACCGCTTGGAAGGAAATTTAATCAACGGCCCAATGTGGAAATTATAAAAATAGGGTGCCTAGCTTCATTTGCTATCCAGTATTCACTTTGGCATTTTGCTCACTTTCCAGATTGAACATTTTGTTCACTTCCTGAATTAAACATTTTGTTCATTCTACTCATCTAAGGACGAAAACCATTGGTTGTTTTCAAAGATCATTGAGGACAAAAACCCCCTTGCATTTCCATTTTGGAGGTGAAGACAAAAACCCTCATTCTCTAGAATTGGCAATTCCACACGGGAGTTGCATGGTGAGCTGATTTGAAGTTTTGGTGCATATTTTCAGGTGTCTTCATCATCTTGTTGCATTTCCAGCCTGAGTGTCACTCTTGGAGGGTTGTCATTTTCACCTATTGGAAGATTTGTGAGGGTTTATGCCTTGTTGCTGCTGTTTGGATCACCGATGTACACATTTTTGAGGCTGCCACATCATCCCAAGTAGCACAATCAGCATTTCACTTCATATTTCGATACCCTAGAAGGGCAATCTTCACATTGGAAGGTTTTGAACTTTTGGGTATTAATTTCGTACTGTATCGTGTTGATGTTTATGGCAGCGTCAGTCGTATTCTTCCAGCTGTCTCATTTATTTCATTTGGTAAAAACTAAATATGGCTATGTCAGGCTGGGTCGACCTAGGTCAACGGTAACCGACATGCATAAGAATCTTTATGTAACTGACATACAGTCTGACATGCATAAGAATCTGACATACAGTCTGACATGCAGAGGTAACTGACATGCAAATGAAACCGACATGCTATGTTTGGAGAGTCACGCCTCTATATTCATTTGGTTGTTATTCATTCAGCATTTTAGTTTTATTCTAGTATCACTTGTATCAAGTGCTTCATCTGTTGATCATAGGAGCTGTGTGAGTTCATCTCAAGAAGCAGATTGATACTTGAGTAGAAGGCTGAGATAACCACTGGCTGTGTGTGTCTCTCAGTTCTGTATTTGCATCAGTTGTGGTGCTGTGTGTTGGCCTACCAATTGGCTCATTGCATGTGTAACATTCTTGTTGAAGATTCAATAATATAAGAGATATTATTGGCTGTGTTTTTCTCCCTCAAGAGGAGGGTTTTCCCAGGATAAATACTGTGTTCATTTGTTCTTTATGTTCATTTCCCGCTTTCTATTAAATCTGATCCTAAAACGTTAACATATCGGATTATTAAGTGTTGATAGAGGCTGCCGTACCACTTCCAAAGGAGGGCAAACAGCATTTTTACATCCTTTTGGGGAGCAACCAACATTTGGATCAGTTTGGATGACTACCATCAGCATTGACACCTTTTTCCAACCTCACCATTGAGGGTGAACCAAAATTTTACCATTCTCCAGTGAGGGTGAACCACTTAAGCATTTAATGATCAGCATTTTACATCCTAATTGAGGGCAATCTGCATTGGGCTTCCATTTCAGACCAGATCCATATATGGGAAGCCTTTAGAGGGTAATGCAGCACTTCTACATCTGTTCCCAGCCACCAACAATGTTCCTCGATGTTACATCAATCATATAACGTGCTGTTCCAGCATTCAAGAAGGCTTTATCAGTCATATAAGGTATTGTTCCAGATATCAATAGGTTATATCAAACAGTAATAGTGCTATACCTGGCTTTGGGGAGCACTAGTAAATCATTTGGAGTGCCCTATCAATGACCATATTGCACAAAATTCATTATTGCTCACTTGCAAGTTGATTTGAGAAAGTTGCAATTCTAAAAATTCATTCCCAGCTTGCATATCAGTGTTGCAATCATTTTTCTGATCTTACAATTAAATAAAATCAATGTTATTGCTTCTGGTATATAGATTTCAAATCAGATCTGAGTGTGATTCAAAGTTATTTAAGGGTTTTTATGAAGTTTCCAACTTGGTAGTTGCAATCAACATTTGTATTACAAGTTTCAGTTGTTCCAGTTGTCTGTATTCTAGAAAAATCAGAAAAATACAAAAACATTCAGAAAATAGAAAAAATTACAAAAAGTGGACATTACAGTGGTATCCAAACTAAAGATCTTGCCAACCTATAGGGTTAGATCTAACAAGTTTTTTATGCAGCCCAACAATAAAGAATTCAGAGTATATCAGAAAAGCAAAGTAAGAGATCCAAAAATAAAGAAAGAAAAGAAGAAATGGGTGAAAGAGGCAAAAGATTTTTGACAAATGATGAGAAGCCCGAAATTCAATACAATGCCATTGTTAACATGAGTCAAGGACAACAACAAATGACAAACCTCATGGCACAATTTCTGTAGACTATGAGAAACTTGCGTATTACAAGGGGTGCACCAGCGTGCAGGTGAAGGAAACACTATAGCTAATCATAGGACTGTTGTGTGTTCCACACCTAGGCCATGTCAGCCCAAGTTCCTACAAAGAGATGAAGACCCACATGAGGAAGAAGAGCCAAATCAGGATGAGGATAATTTGGCTACCTTCTTTGCAAAGCAGAGAGCACTTGGACCAGAATTTCATCCCCAAATGTCAATGATTTATGTAACTTGAAGTTTAAGTGTGGGAAGAAGAAGGTAAGAGGAACCAATTCACATCAGCCTCACAAGGATATATAAAACAGATTGGGTAAACTATCCATTCCTACTTTTAATGGTTCCAATAGATGTATTGCCCGAGCTTGGATTCAAAAATTTGACACATACTTTTCACTTAATCCAAGGTATGACGAGGAAGCCATCAAGTTTGCTACATTACACTTTGAGGGTATAGCACACAAGTGGTGGTATCATGGATTGATCACCCAAGGCCAAAATTTGATTAGCACTTTATGATGAGTTCACTCAGAGATTGATTCACAAATTTGATAGGAAAGATTCAGAGATCTATTTAGGGAGTTGGGTCAACTAAGATAGAATGGTTCAGTGGATAATTATATGGGAGAGTTTCAAAGATTATTCAAGATGGTTCCAAATGTTTTGGAGAGGAGGCTTACAGTTTAGTTGATAATTATGTTGGAATGGTTAAGATGTTTGATGCAATGGGTTTCAATGTCATAGTTGCGGATGGCTTCAAAATTCAATGCACTTAGATAATAGGGCAGTAGAACATCACCTTGTGAAGACATGAGATGCATGACGACTTCTATGTTGTGGAATGAGGAGAAAAAACAATGGTTTTGTGTGTGTAATGGCTGTTTTCACTTGGAGAATTCACTCTCAACTATCAAACTATAGAGTTAAAATTCAAATCAGATGGGAAAGAGGTAGTACTTTGAGGCATAGAAGAGGGAGCTCCAAAAGTTGTCATGGCTAAGCGGATGCAACATCAAATCATGACTACTTCTATATGTAGGATATCTTCTTATGATAGTATTAGGGCTACTTTGGATCAATGTTGCATGGTGTTCGATTTTACAATTCCAAGTTTGTCTTTGAGTAGAGATTACCAGCAAGAGTTAATGAGGACTTGTGTTGGACACACCCTTCCTATTCAAGAAGTTGGGAGAACCACAAGAAGATCTCTAAGAGAGGTTCACATGAATATCAAAGTAGCAGCATGAGCATGGCGGAGTAACCTCAAACTTGAGTATTTATGCAAAAAGTTCACCAACATGACATGAGAAGAACAAGTTGTTATAGTATACTACCGTCAAATGATAGAAGAAATGTCATGTCCCCTTCTGTAGCCTAAAATTTTTAAGACCCTTAGCCTATTTTTCTCAATTTTTCCTTTGAGGTAATGGGATGATAACAAAAAGGAAATTACCTAAATAATTAAATTAAGTTGTTGAAAAGTAACTTTCAGTTATAAATTAAAAGGCGACTTATATTTAATTAGTTAAAAGGTCATCATAAGAGTATGAATAAATTGTCGCTAGACCCAAGGTTCTAAAAGTGAGTGAAAAAAACACTATTATTTTTATAACTTTGAGGGAACAAATAAGTAAAAAGAAAATAATATTATATTATTTCCTCAAAAAAAAAATGATTGTTTTCAAAAAGGATTTTCTTACTCATTCAAACAATTTTATTTCTCAAGAATGAACAAGGGTTCTTCTTTCTTTCCCGAAGACAAAAACCCTCTGGTATTGTTAGTTTCGAGGACAAAAACCCTCCTAGCCTTTCAGTGCAGTTTTACACCAGGATTGTAAATGTACTCCAACTGATAAAGATTTCTAGTTTTCAATTTCTAGATTTTGGTTTGAGGCTTTCAATAAATTTTCAATACTATGTTGTTTTCTTTTAGTTAATGGTTTCAGTTTTTGGATTGAAGATGACTTAATATTGATGCATTCTTATCAAATGTTTTGGAGGTATTAATTCCCTTTGCAGACCATACTTCTCTCAACATAAAGGAGGTCATACTGTTTAATTACGGTCGTACTAATGCACATTCATCATTTTATGAGAATTTCGTCAAGGATTTTGTTTGTTGTTTTACTTGATTGTTTTAGTCTTGGCCTAGTTGTACAGTTCAAGAATTGTTTATGTCAGTAGGCCATACACCTCTAATGATTCATACCTGCTATGATGGGTCATAATCGTTTCCTAATCACTGAAATTAGAGTAAATTCCATCAAAGATGGTATTGTTTCATTGGAATTTGACTGTACAACACGAAGAGAGTGTCATTTAGGTTTATGGGGGTGTCACACTTTGTTATTAGCTAATCATTGATGAGCACACAATGATACTAAGAGGGGAGCTGAATCAGTATCTAACAATCTTTTACTTTTCAAAACTTAACCAATCACAATGAAAACATTCAAGTAAGATCTAGCAATTAAGAGCGCCTTTCAATGTCAGATTTGCAATATTTAGCCGTTTGGTGCCTAATGCCAATGAAGGAATTTGCACAAGGAATCGCTTTGGTTTTGTCTAGGATCACAACCTCCTGGAATTTCCTTTGTGTGAGAATGATCTAGGTAATATCTATGCACAATCTGGTTATTGATGCATAACAATTGATGTTCAACAGACTCGAGTTGTTGCTTAGTTGATCTAAGCGCTCAGGTGTCGTGACTTCCTATGACTTGCTCGATGTAGATAACTTGCCCAGGGGTCAAGTCTTGTGCGGTAGGGAGTTGAGTCGTGGCCAGAGCCTAGGCTCGACCACGCAGATCACCTAATCGCTGCCACTAGTTGCTTAGTCCAACCTACACCTGTGAATACAATCAGAATAGTTAGAAAGGATGGCGATTTGAACAAGGCACAAAGAGTTGGTAAGGACTATGTCTTACCAAGTTCGTTGTCCTGTAGAGGGCTACATCCCTACAAGAGCACTATCTGTGTCTTAACTCCGTCCTCCCCTATAATGAGCAGCGACCCCCAAATATATACCAAATAGAGATGCCAAGTCGACCAGAAGAAATCTAAATTAAAATATTAACTTTCGCACTTTCCAAGGGGTTGGCCAAGATTAATAAATTTAAATATTATTTAACAATAATTTAAATTTATTATTTATTATTTATTATATAATAATTAAAACTCAAATGTTTGTTGTAACAACTAACATCTTACGGTTAACAAAGAAGCAGTTATATTGCCAACTTCAGCTAAAAGGCAACTAAATAACTAACTATCTAGGGTTTTCCCAAACAATAGATAGCGAACTGAAAAGAGAATAACTGCTAGGGCATCATTATCTAAATATTTTTCAGAACAAAGTAAAGGAAATAATTGTCTAACTTTTCCATTCAAAATTAACATTTAACAATACATCAATTAAATAACATTAATTGCAATAATTTAAAGTAACTTAAATAAACAATTGTTTGTACCTGAAATTACGGAAGAGAGAAACACATTATGCAATCATCATCATGTTGAAACGTTGAACATCTTTAACAAGAGAAAAGAGAAATATCATCAAGGGCTTTTCCACCCAACCAAGACCCGGTCTCCCATTCTTCTAACTGAAGAAACTCATCCCTTCACAAGGGCAATCAATTAGGAATCACAAAGTTTCGTCATGCCATTCTGAGCCTAGTGTCATGTACTTATACCTCTAGTCAATCCCTCCTCTGTAGGTACCTCCTAACCAAAGAGGTCATTCTGACTAGAATATATCTGACCATGAAAAAGCTGACACTGCCTAACTGGCATTATACCTTGGCCAAGGATTTCCATAATCAAGCACGTATCTCGTGTGGCCAGCATTCTCACCCTTGCTCGGCATTCCATCTCTTATCTAAGATGTTTATTTTATAAGTATCTTGTTTAATCTTTTGCTTATTTTATTCAAATGAAATCATAACATAGATCAAGGAGAAATATAGTGAAAAACACATGAATCAGCTCAAATTTGCCTATCATGAAATATATGAGAGGAAGAGCAAGACTTCGGCTCTACTCATGTTTAAAGCTCAAAGCTTAGTTTCAAGAGTTCAAGCAATCAATGTCGAACTTGGGTTCAGGGTAAAACGCAAAAGCATGGTCGTTAGAGATTACATTCATAACTGACAGGGTTTGATATATCAATGAACCACAGCAAGATCACATTTCAGAGTTTACAAAATTGACACCTTCAGATAGTCTTGAAAGGTTTGAGCCTCATAAACTATGATACAATTTGATTATCATGATCCAACACCAATGATTAAAACGAACTCAAGATTCATTGAACATGCAATGATTATCATCAAATATCGAACTCAAGAAGAGATAGAGCAAATCAAGTAAGCTCAAAGGAATATTAGATATCAAGTACATGCATGTAAATTAACAAGGGTTATTGCGAAGACAACAGCTTTGAGGTTGTTCTTAAGCGACCTCCTTCTCAAGCCACAGCGGTTCGATGGCTATCCTCAAGATTAGCGAAAGCTTCCCAAAACATTACCATAGCGAAACCTTAATGTCGAACTCAGGTTTATCAATCTACAGAGTCGAGGAAAGATATAACAAAGTAGAAGAGAAATTCAGAGAGAAAAGAGAGCTCCAAGAAGATGTTCCAGCATAAGGATAGCACTACCCAAGTGGTATTCACACACACCAACAGAGATGATTCGCAGCCCCCATAACGATAATGGTAAGTTTGAGAGCCAAAACCCCGAATCGATAAAAGGGTAGAGAGAACAAAAACTTCAAATAAAAGATCAAAAGTCCAGAAGGAGAGATTAAGAATCCCCTAAAGGGAAAGCAATACAATCACAAGGAGCGGCCACCATGCTTGTAACATTCATGCATGCCAAGATGGAGATGGATATTCCTTCTTGGCAGTTAAGGTGGCGAGTGAAAAGAAAATAAACATAATCAATTATTTCCAAAAAAAACATGATAAGTTACACCCAACGAACTTGCGGTGGCCAAACGGCTGCCCTCATTGCTGCTCCAACATTCTTTCCTTTCGCCACCAACTAGTTGAGAATGCTCAATATTAAGAAGAGGATCAGACTCAACAAACTCTTTGAGCCTTTGCTTGCAATCAGCTTCTTGAATGGGTAAATCAAATTTGTGTTTGAGAACATCTACAAATCTTTCATCCTCAAGGGCCATAAGGTCTTCTAGCTCTTCTTCCTCCTCATTGTCTCCTTGATCAAAGGTTATGGCAGCCCCCAACTCGAACGAAGAATCATTGAACGTTGTTCTAAAAGTTTCGGAAGCAACATATTCCTCCTTAGTGGCTGCAACCAAGGGAATCATCATGGAGCTTTGCCAAACAATCTTCTTCATTAAAAATAACTTCTCTTTCAATGATCACCTCAAAGCTTGCAATGCAATCATAATTTTGGTCTTCATAAGGATCAAAGGGAAACTTATCCTACACAGGCTCTTTGTCATAGCTTGATGCCAACACACCCGGATCCCAAATGCTAATGGGTTGATTGAGATGGTCAACAGGAAAATGCTTATCATGCTCCTCTTTAAGTGTTAACTCTTTGAATAAGTCAGCTCTTGAATCACTTAAACAGATATCTTCAAAAACATTTATTTCCAATGGTTTGGTTTGCTAAATCTTCAATGCTTGTTGTTTTGAAAACTTCGCCATCATTATCTTCTATGGAATCATCATGAGTAAGTAAGTCGCTGATTTCTTCATGTGGAACTTCTTGGGAAGTTGGGATAGAACCAAGAGGAAAATCCTTCATCGCCAAATCTTCAACATGACCTTGCATGAACTCATTGGATTCATCTCCAAGACCACTAATATTTCCTTCGTCTCGCTCTATCTTCTTCAAAAAAGGCTTCACATTGACTGAAAATTTCATTGATCAACTTATCAGCAATGGGAGAAATCTGCTCTTCACGTTCATAAGCATCCATAAGAAGAGATTGGACGCTTTCTGAAAGATTATCAGCTTCTTTGATGGTAAGAATTAGAACATTCATAACAACTGCAAGCACCCCCTCTTCTTGCTCACTCCAAGTCGAGGTGAAGAGATAATAAAACAAATGGTAAATCTTATTTTGCATCTCCAAATCTACCAAAAGGATGCAAGCTCTAATTTCTGAAAATGTTTTTAATACAGCAACCCTTCTTGAAAACAAATTATTTTCAGTTTCATCCAAATCTTGAAAACTCTCCACTTTCATATTTAGAATGATCTTCATGGTTTCATCATCATATGCCAACAAGGGTACCTCAATTCTTAACACTTCCATGAAGCAGGAAGAAATCAATAGCTTGGTTTCTTCATCAGCATGCCTCAGCCAATAAGGTTGATTCAAAAAGCTCACTACAAGTGCTAATGCTAACTGCATTATCTCAAAAAGTGATTGCTTCACTTGTCTCAAACTTTGTTCCAACAAATGAAGATTGTTCTCTTCATCTTCCCTTGACTGAAATTCCTTTTCGAGTCTTTTTCCTGCCATATAAAGTGTCTCTTCCAGATCCATCTCTTCATCCCTAGCCATGCCTAACTGCCAACATCTGAAAACCACAAGAGGCTGGACTAAAATCTGTTCTAACTTTTGGTGTAGTACCAAAGATCTCTGTCACTCATCTACCAATACACGAAGCATTGATTCACAGGATGGCAGGATCTTTAGCTCTGATACCTCTGAAATGACCCCCTTATATTTTTTCTCAATTTTTCACAATCAACACTTCAACAATAGCACCCGTTAGCGTTAGAATAATCAAATCAGCTGATGAAAGTAACCCTACGCCAAGAGTGTTCACTCAAGACCCAAGATGGGTGAGGTGATATCGCATGGCGTCAGGGATCATTAGTATCAAAATGAATGAAAGTACAATGATGGAAATGTAAATTATGCAACTCAACCACTTATTCAGCGGGAATAGATTGACGGCTCGGCCGATCAGCATGATGAAGAATGCAAGTACATGAAAGTAAAGTCATGGACGGCTTGCCGACCCCTTCCGCTTGTTCAATGGGCAGTACAGAAAGTAAAGACAGCAAGGCTTGTCTCTTCAACCAATGGTGGGAATGATAATGCTTATACAAGAAAGTAAATAAGGTGGCAAGGCCAACCTTCTTCCACTAAAGTGGGGATTACAATAGAAATATGCATAAATATTAAGAGTTGATTTGCACTATTGAAACAACTTTACAAAGTGAAGTTAAATCTGCAATAACCAAATATTAGAGATGTCCAAGTAGCTACAAACTATATCAAATGTTTTTCCAAACACCCAAAGACTTCCAACCATGAAAAACAAGCCAGAAACTCCAACTACTATAATCTGATATAACAGACCAGCAAACTGACAACTCAGACCAGCAACTAGAAACTACACTAAAATGCTCCTAACTCACTCAATACTTCACCAAACAACATGAAATCAGCTGCAAATGAAAACTAGGATGATGGCGACCAAGTCTAAGGGGACAAACTACATCAAACACCCAACCACGAATTAAACACAATTTCCAAAGTAGTGACAGGCAAGATACAACCCTCAAAAGGGCGACCTACAAGATAAAATCATAGGCTCCAAAATAAAATCCGAAACTTTGCAAGAAGGGGCACCCTAGATAGACTCACACAATGTGCCAATACCCAAAACCATCAAAAATTCATGCACGGACCTATGATCGAAAATCACTTTCAGCATTTCAAACCAACAACCTGTAAAACTAAGAAAAACATCAAAACTTCAACAATAATGCTCAATCTCCTATCTCTGAATGATAAGCAATCTCATATCCAGCTAGGTACTATCTCTCAAGTATGAAGACTAGAAGGAAGGAACTAGGAGGTATGTATTCCTCGATGCCAAAGCCTGAAACAATTTCAACAACATTTCAATATGAAAGATAAGGGATGAAAAACAAAGAGCCCAGCACTCTTATTTATAGCCTTTTCTCAACTCCCATTCAAATCTTCTTTTCCCTTCAATTAGGGCACCCAAATGAGATTTCCACTTACTTTATAATATTCTCCAATTTGTATTTCTTTTCAAACTTCATTCTCCTTCATAACTTGGCGTCCAATATAAGGAGGGGGTGACTTTATTAAAATTGCCAATAATTATGAGTTAGACGTCCCACTTTATCAAGTGAAAATAAACATTATAGTCACTTAAATATTTTTCTCTTAAAATATTATTTTCATCAAATAAGGCCTCCAAAATGCTAAACATTATAAAAATCACTTATCTCTCCTAAGTGGCGTCCCAATTAGCCTTAGTAATTATTTAACTTAAAAATTTCCAACTAAGGCGTCTAAAATTGAAATCACTTAAGCCACCAAACCTACCAAATCAGGCTCCAAGATTGTTGGAGACCAAATTGAATAAGCTGGCCTGCTAGAAATAGCCATTGCTCTGAAATGTCGAACTACTGCCATAAATATAACTGTCAAAAATAGTACTTACTAAAAATAGCATACTGCTAAAAATAGTAAGTTGTACCAAACTCATTTTGAGCGCAAAGCAGGCAACCGTCATGACTGACTAAAAATAGTAAGTCTGGAAAAGTCCTTTGTTTCAGTTGCATATAACATAACCGCGAAGCTCTCTGAAAACCCAAAAGGAATCCAAAATCCAATCTGCAAAACACCAACATGCAAGCCTCCAAAACTACCAAGAAATCAACCAAAAATGCAAGTCATTATCTTGTTATGCATGTTACCTCATCCTGAAGCTTTCCAAAAAGCTAGAAAGCTCCACCAAACATGCGTCAAAAACTCTCGCATGCAAGCCCTCGAAACCTCCTTTCAAAGTGGAAACCCTAATTCCAACTTCTGACTGGCCTACGGGCTTCTGGAAATAGGCTATCAAACAGAAAAGAGCATATGGCTAAAATGGGGACATTACAACTCGCCTAAGGGTCGAGTCTTGTGTAGTAGGGAGTTGAGGAGTCGTGGCTAGAGCCTAGGCTCGGCCGCGCATATCGCCTAATCGTTGCCATTGGTTGCTTAGTCTAGCTCACACCTGTGAATGCAATCGAAAGAATTAGAAAGGATGGCGACTTGAACAAGTGAAGTCACAGAGAGTTGGTAATGACTACATCTTACTAAGTTGGTTGTCCTATAGAGGGCTACATCCCTACAAGAGCACTGTCTATGTCTTAACTTCGTCCTCCCCTATAATGAGCAATGACCCCCAAATATATACCAAACAGAGATGTAAGGTCCGCCAAAAGAAATCTAAATTCAAATATTAAATTTAGCGCCTTCCAAGGGGTCGGCCAAGATTAATAAATTTAAATATTATTTAACAATAATATAAATTTCTTATTTTATTATTTATTATTATTTAATAATTAAAACTCAAATGTTTGGGGTGTTCAAAAACACCTTTCCCGCCAATGAATTTGGAGCCTTCAAAATGCGGGGACATGACACATTGAACCTCTACGTACTTTCCAACATTACATTGGTCAAAGCAGCCATTCCTCCTATTTTATTATTTATTATTATTTAATAATTAAAACTCAAATGTTTGGGGTGTTCAAAAACACCTTTCCCGCCAATGAATTTGGAGCCTTCAAAATGCAGGGACATGACACATTGAACCTCTGCGTACTTTCCAACATTACATTGGTCAAAGCAGCCATACCTCCTATTTTCCAAAAGCACAAAAAAAAGGTGAAGTCTGCGATCAGTTGGCACGAAACATTGGACAATTAGCTAGCACAAATCCCATGATTTTTTCAAAAATCGTCTAAAAAGAGGCTCAAAAACAGCAAGATTTTTTCAAAAAAAAAAAAAAACTCAAAAACTCAAAAGTAAGAATTTTCAAAAAAAAAAACCTTCAAAAAATTCTAAAAAGCAAAAACCTTCAAAAGACTTATGAAAATCAGCAAAAAAACTATAGAAAATTTACAAAAAAACTCTGTGCACGATTTTTTATTTTTCGTAGAAAAATTCTGTCAAAAAATTGGCACAATTTTTTAGAAAATAATTGTCAAAAATCCTTTGCTGACAATCACCAGATAACCCGTCACTGGAACCCTTCAGAAAATTCTAATTCCCTTGAAAATTTCAGAGGTTGGAAACCCTAGTCGTAGCAAACAGAACATTGCGCAAATCCTCAAAAACTGAAAATCCCGTCCTTTAGAAAGTCATGAATTCTCCAACAAACCCTAGGCGAAACATTGCAAGAGAAACATGAAGGAAATCTTCAAAAAACCCACGCCAAAAATGCAAAAGAATAAAAACCCATGACGTGTGAAAATGTAGGAGCCGTGATTTAAAAATCGCTTAGAAACAACCCTACGAACAAGCAAAAATTCGTCTAAAAATCACACACCAGAAATGACTGAAGCCCATGAAAATCAAAAACCCGCCATCAAACCAAGGAACTCGGGGAAATCCGTCATGATTCTTGCCCAGGTCGCGTGAACAGAGAAAAAGTTTGTGATTCCTCAAATACCCCTCATGTTATTTAAAGAACTAAAAACCCGAGATTTTCAATATATTAAATCCACAATTTTGAATGACAAACTGTCAGCGAGACTAGAAAACCAACCCTCGAATTTCAGGAAGAAAATCCACCACGAAACTTGACAAGAACTAGGATCGCAAAACCCTCTGATGCCAATAAAAAATCTGACCATCAGAAACATGAGTTTAAGCTTTAAAAATCCACGAAAAAACTTCTGCAATCTCTTCAAAAATCCACCTCAAAAACCCTCAAAGATTCTATGCAAAAAGGTCCACGATTTTTTCAGATGAAAAAATCCTTCAATTTTTGAAAAATCAGTTGACAAAAACTCTTCACAAAATTCCTGATTTTATCTTTAAAAAAAATGGCTAAAAATAACTATATGAATTTTTATAAAAAAATTCACCAAAAAAACTTATGAAATGATTTTGCAATTTTTCGAGTTAACCATTAACATTCGATTTAAAAAAAGAAAACAAATAAAAACATCTAAGAATTTTTTTTAGATTCCTTACGAAAACAACAAATTTTTATTACTAAAAAAACCACCAAAAAAGTTTGAGCCTAAGCTCTGATACCATGAAATGATAAATTGATATTCAATATTCGTTATTTTGTATTTACAAAAGGAGAGGAATACTCCTTATATAAAAAATTACAAGACAATGTTTCTAAAAACAAACAATCATTAACTAAAGCAAACTAAAGCAGAAAACTGAAAGATGCTAAAACAAACTAAAGCATAAACAGAAGTTACTAAAAGCTAACTAAGTTAACTAAAAGTAAACTATCGACTAACTAAAGCTAAGATGACCATTAAATATTACAATTAATACTTTAATACATTCTATTATGAAGTTTGAAGCTCTAGAACACCCTAACGAACTAGTGGTACAAAATTGCTAGTTCCAACAAAGGCTAGTTTCAAAACCATAGATTCTCTTAAAGGGGCAGTTTCAAAATTGTCAATTCCCTTTAAGAGTAAGTTATGAAACAGTCTGTCTGATGAAAGGGGTGGATTCATCTCGATTAAATGTATGAGATGATGAAACAACCAGTTTGACTTTGTCCCTTCATTTTTTAGCAAGAAGACCTTTGAATGCATGGTTAGGGACTTCTAGCAATTATATGAAGACATGGAGAGGGAAAATTAAAGAATGGGAGACAAGTTTAAATATTTTAAACAACTAGAAAAAAAAAATTCTAGCAGAAAAGTGTAGTAGACTTGATAGTACAAAGGACAACTGAAAACCTCATATTTGTACTCATTTGTTCTGAGTAATAACAATTGGTGCTACCATCTAGCTTTTCCCCATCCTGATATTTTAAAGGTAAAAATCTTGTGTTTATGCACCAAAATTCTTTACTATCAATTCCTTGTTTCAATTCCAATCAACATTACAAACCTAATTAGCTGTCAAGTTGAGAAATTTGGGTAGCACAATAATATGGATTTATGATTTCTGCATTTCTAGTATAAAATAGAGGAATTATAGACCATGAAGTGTGTAGGTGATCATGAATTTGATAGCTTAAACAAACAACAAAAACTCCATGAAAGCATGTAAACCATACTTCCAAGACTCATCAAGTCCAAAGGTAAGCCTAGTCAGATAAAGCAAGGGGACTCACATTGAGTCCTAGTGAGTCTAAAAGACTTGCAAGACCCGCTGAGTCCCAACTAAAAGACTTGGCTAAGAAAAAGCAACGAAAAAAAAAAATTAAATCCAAAAGACTAAAAATAACCTACGTCAGTTGAAATGCTATTCATTTTATTTGCAAGCACAAACAGAGAAAAAAAGAAAAGAGCCTACATCACTTAGAAAAGCTATTCATTTTATTTGCAAGCACAAACAAAGAGAAAAAAAAGAAAAGAGCCTACATCACTTAGAAAAGCTATTCATTTTATTTGCAAGCACAAACAAAGAGAAAAAAGGAAAAGAGCGCTGAAGTTAAATGCAATACATTGAAGCAAAAACTTAAAAACATACTACTAGCAAACATTGATTGGTAGCAAGCCTGGTTAAATGAGAGTGTATCTAGTCAAATTCAGCAAGTCTGCCAAAACACAAGACTTGCTAAGAATTGACTACTAGACTGAGCCAAGAAAAAGCAGCAAAACAATAGTGTGGCTGGGGGTGGCCAGATAGGGGAACCTTTAAAAAAAATTAAAATGTAAAACACTAAAAAGAACCTACATCACTTCAAGATGTTATTCATTTTATTTGCAAGCACAAAACAGGAGAAAAAAAAAACATTGAAGCCATTCAAGCAAAAGCTAACAAACATATTGGCAGCAAAAGTTGATTGAATTAAACTTGAGCACATTCACAACAGCCCCTGATGCAAATAAAGTACAATGCATTTGAAATTTTGAAATAGCCCACAATTAATTTGGGGCAGCCTATTACCAATTTGGAGCTAACTTGAAGAGATATTTTTGGATCCTTTTTGCCATTTTATTTTCTCATTTGGTATGTCTTCTACATTTGTTATTTTTTTCCATTTTAGATTTCATGGAATAAGAAACACAAGTTCATGTTCTGAAAAGAACTGGTAATTCTAGTACTTGCTTGCATTAACAAGAAGAAAAGATTACAATATACTGGAATATTTAGAATGAGAGATAAAAATGCCACTAGCAGTCTGCCAAACCTCAATACCCAAACAATAATGGAGAAGCCCCAAATCTGTCATGTCAAAAGCCTAATACAAATCCAATTTGATTGCTGCAATCAAATGTGTTGAACTGCCAGTAATGATCAAGTCATCAACATAGACAACAAGAAACAAAAGATCATCACTAGAGTGCTTGACATATAGATTAGAGTCAGAAGGGTTGCGCTGAAAACCATGATCAACCAAGTACTAATCAATCTTGATGTACCATGCACGGGAAGCCTATTTCAATCCATAGAGTGCTTTGACCAGCCTACAAACCTAATGTTCTTTTCCGGCAACCTTGAAACCAAGAGGTTGTGTCATGTAGACTTCTTCCTGCATCTCACCGTTGAGGAAGGCACTCTTGACATCCATCTGATGAACCGTCCATCCAAACTGGGCTGCAATAGCGAGAAGAAGACGAATTATGCTCATCTTGGTAGTAGGAGCAAAAGTCTCCTCATAGTCAATGCCCTCCCGTTGTGTGAATTCTCGAGCGACCAATCTGGCCTTGTATTTATCCAGAGTACCATCGGCATGATACTTGACCTTATAAACCCATTTGCAACTAATAGGTTTCTTCCCAGGTGGAAGATCAAAAAGAACCCAAGTGTGATTCTTCAAAAAACTAAGGTATTATGTCTCCATAGCCTTTTCCCACTCTAGAATTCCTTTAGCCTCTGAATATGTCTGAGGCTCATAGATGCTGTGGATGTTGGCCATAAGAGCAAAATTGACTGTTTTTTGTTGCTTGCTCTTTCTACGAGCTGATCCGCCCTCAATGAGTTCATCATCATGAAGATCTCCAATAGTGTTGACCCACCACTTAGGCCAGAGAGTAGAAGTACCAAAATCTGGAATAGGAGAAACATCTCCTGGGATTTTTAGAACAAAGTCATCTGGATGTGAGTCTTGAGGAAAATCAGGTGGTGCTAGATCATGACCGGTAGACTCCTCATCTTCAGAGTCAGAATGGTCTAAAGCCCTCCCATCAGGGGAACCAAGAGGAAGACAAACACCCTCATCAGAAGCCTTCATAGGCTGATCCTCAAGACTGGTAGTAGGAAGAAATGGACCAGTAGTCTCATCAACCACAACATCACAACTAAAAATGAGACGATTTGTCTCCACATCAATGAACCTGTATGCCTTGTGACTGTCACTGTAACCAGTAAACATAAGTTTCTAGCTCTTGGAGTCCAACTTGGCACACTTGGCTTTTGGAATCCATACATGAGTTGTAGAACCAAAGACTTTTAGATGGCCCACCTTAGGCTTACATCTTGACCAAGCTTCTTCAGGAGTCATCTTTTTAACAGCTTGTGTAGGTGATTGATTCAGGAAGTAGACTGCAGTATAAACTGCTTCAGCCCAATATTTCTTATGGGCATTTCTATACTCCATCATAGAATGAGCCATTTCAGTAATGGTGTGATTCCAACGTTCAACGACACCATTCTGTCGAGGGGTGTATGGTGTGGTGAGTTGGCGCTTAATGCCATATGTAGCACAAAAAGTAGAGAAGCCAGCTAAACAAAACTCCCCCCCATTATCTGACCTTAGAGTGACAATCTGAGAACCTGATTCTTTCTCAACTAAGGCCTTATATTGCTGAAATGTACTGAACACATCTGATTTATGTTTCAAAAAATACACCCACATTTTTCGACTAAAATCATCAACAAATAATAAAAAAATACCTAGACCCAGTAATAGATGGAGTGTTCATTGGTCCACATACATCAGCATGAACCAATTGAAGTACTTTGGAGGCTCACCAAGAATCACCATCCGAGAATGGTGTCCGATGTTGCTTCCCAACTTGACAGGCTCCACAAACTCCATGATTTTGGGTTTGGATCTCAGGTAGACCAGCAACCAAACCCTCCCGAGATAACTGAGAGACGTAGTGCACATTCAAGTGCCCATAACGCTAATGCCAAAGTTTGTTGATGGAAGTACTCCTGGCTGCCAAAGCGTGCTCCTGAGAATCATCGAAATTGGCAAGTCTATACAGTCCATAATCCTCAAGTCCCATAGTGATTGCAGTACAAGCCTCCCTATCAACAATGTTGCAGTTGGATGAACTAAAAACAACATCCAACTGGGGAGAATGCCTCATGATCTGGCTGACGGAGAGAAGATTATGTTCCATGCTTGGAACATAGTAGACATCAAGAAAGATTAAATTTCTTCCTCCTAAGTGAATCTGAACAGTGCCCTTACCAGCAATTGTGTACTCTTCGCCTCCTCCAAAAATGACAGAATCAGAGAATGGTTCGAATTTTGTGAACCAATCCCGGCGATGAGTAAAATGTTGAGAAGCCCCTGAATCAATATACCAGGCAAAAGATTTTACTGGATCTGCAGTCCTTTTGGCCATAAAAGCATAGATTGCAGATTCTTTCTGCTCAGAGTGCTCTACGACATTTTCCTTTTGTTGAGACCCTCCCTGCTTCTTTTGTTCAGATGCCAGTAATTCGACAGTCAACCTTCATGTGACCATATTTATGGCAGTAATTGCACTAAACCTTCTTCTTCTTGTTTTGAGAAGAACCAGAGCCTTTCGGCTGAGAAGATTGAGCCTTCCCTTTGATCTTAGCAGAAGATTTGGCAAAGAACGCTTGCTCTGTGGGGGTGGAACTAGGACTACTCCCAAATTGTTGTCTCCATCAATCCTGCTACAAGAGCTTGTTACAAAGATCAAGAAACTTCAAATCAACATTTGTGGAAGTAATATTCAGCGTTTCAATGAAATGCTCATAAGATTTTGGCAAACTCTTCAAAGTAATGACGACCATGTCCTCTTCTTCGATTGTTCCTCCAATCGCCTCCAACTGATCACGAATGTCCTTAATCTTTGTCAGATGTTCCTGTAAGGACATTTTCTCATCCATTATGATGGAAAAGAGCATGTTCTTGAGAAAGAATGCTCTGCTCTTGTCGGAGGTTTCATGAAGGTCCTTCAAATGATCCCAAATTTTCGTAGCAGTTTTGCTAGACGGTACCTGAGGTAGCTGCTCATCTGTGACTAAGAGTTGGATGAGCATGACAGCTTCCCGGTTGCGTTCATCCATTTGTCATGATCCTTTCCGGCTAGTGGGACAAGTTGAGTTCCCCAAAACGACCTGGTTGAGGTAACGATATTCAAAGATCGTAAGCATGCGCTGCTTCCAAGTGTTGTAATTTCTACCATTAAATTTTTGGCTGCTTTCAAGCATTATATTTGTTAGCGATGCTATTTTGCACGCTTCCCAAGGCACTGAGAACAAAGACAGAATGCTTCAGATCTAAAATTTGTTGCACTAATCCCAATGTGCTGAGCAGAAATGTCGAGGCAGAGTTCACTAAAAACCAAAAAAAAAATTTGAATATCTAGAAAATTTTAGCAGTACCCACATGCACAAATTTCGAGGTAAAATTTTTGGAAGACCCAGAAGATTTCGTCAGAGACACAGAAATCTTTGCAAAAAACCCACAAAGAATATGTAGGTAGAATAAAATTCTAGCTTGAAACAAAGGGTCAAAACCCTAGCCGATTTCTCATAAACCCTAGGCGCAGCACCAAACACACTGAGAATAACCCATGATTTTTAAAGAAAGCTGAAAAAAATGCGAGCATTAATGGCACTAGAAAAACACATCTGGAAATTTCTTAAAAACGCGAGCAAAAAGGGCTTAAAATCGTAGCCAAGGGCATAGAAGAAATGTGCCCAAAAGATCTACAGAATCGCCCGCCCAGAAATACATAAAATTGCGTCTTTAAATCTGAAACAAAGATGCAGCTAGAAGTCTTCAAATCGCACCCAGGTATGGACAAAAAAAAACGGCACTCAAAATGAAGAAAAATCGCGCCCACGAATTTCTCAAAATCGCGTCTTAAAATGCAAACAGAAAAAAACGCGATCAGGCGGCAAAAACAAAAGTCGCATGGGTAGATAAGGAGGTCGCGCATGGATGTAGAAAATTGTGACGCCTAGAGAGCCACGAACTCGCCCAGAAAATAGTACGAAATGCGCCTAGAAGGGTTTCAGTCCCGCCCAATAGCCAAACATAACATGCAATACCATAAAAAATGCGACCTAAGACTTCAAAAACACGTGTAAAGAAACACACGAAAAATGGAATGGAGGCGCCCATGAATTTGCAGACTGAAGGTCGAAATTTTTAGTGAGAAAAATACTCACAAAAACTCAATCCAAAACCCTCGATTTTCTTCTGCAACCAAGACCCACGAAATCGATTTTTTTTATTCAAGAAAAATTCATAGAATTTTTTAAAAAATAATAACCTGGCTCTGATACCATGTTCTAAAAAGAACTGGTAATTCTATTACTTACTTGCATTAACAAGAAGAAAAGATTACAATATATAGAAATTACAAAGCACTGTAGATATTAATGAAATGATCTACCTACAACGGTAGATAGACTTAAAGAAATCTAATCTAACTAAATACATTATAATATTGACCATTAACTATATAAAGAAATATTATTCTAACAGTTCACTTCCATTTTCCCTCTTTCTTTCTTGTTCCATTATGATTTTTTTGTTTTTATCTCTTTTTAATATTTTATTGGCAAACCCTAAATGTTTTTCTCTGATTCTAATCTCTTTTTATCTAGAAACCCTAAATGTTAATTTAATTTTCATTTATTTGTTGTTGTAGTGTACTTAAAAATTATAAATTGCTATAAAGTCAACCCCAATTAGAAAAGACCTGAGTTGGAAACATGTCACCCCAAGACTAACAAATGGGAATTAGTTTGCAATTTTGGCAAACTGAAAAGTAGTATGGGAGGGATTAATCATTTCAAATTTCATCTCACACGCATACCTAACTGAGATGTTTTGTTTGCACACAAGTGCCTCTTGATGTTATGCATGAGATAAAAACTCAAAGAATCCTTTGAGAAGAAAAAGACCTAAGAAAAAAGAAACAAGAAGAGATAGCAGCCAAAAGCCAAATTCAAGGAAGCTCTTCCCTAATTCCTCCAATCCATTTGGCTACAAGCACTAGTAGGATTGTTAGGCGTAGAGTTCACAAATCTACATTGGCTTCATATATTGTACCATGAACTACTCTAAATTCCCAACCATCACTTAAGAGCAAGGATTGGAATAAAGGCAAGCATCAAGTAACAAGGAATTCAATCAGAAACTTTTTGTTTTATTGTTCAATTCCATTTCACACAGCAAGGCAAATCCTTATTTTTGTTTTAAAATAGGTTTTTTTTATTTCTTTTTGTCCTTTTAATTTTGAAATTTAGGGATTTATAGAATTTAGATTTTACATTTTAGAATACTTGGTTTATTTTCTTTGATTTAGGTCTTTTTACTAATAGAGTATAGTAGATGCCATTATTGTTGCTGAGGAAAGGTTCAGAGCCCCTAATGATGAGGAAATAAAGGGCTCAATTTTAAAAAGAAAAGTGGCAAATGTCAAGGCCATTATTGATGAGCAACATGAGATATGGAGAAAGAAGGGTTGCACCATCATGTCTAATGGTTGGACAAATAGGAGAAACATAACATTGTTGAATACCCTTGTTTCTTCCTAAAGTAGTATAATCCATTGATGTTTCAAAAAAAATAAAAAATGTTGATTTCCTTTGTCAAATTTTAGAGAAAGTCCCTATTCTACTTATTCCCTTGATTTTATAGTGGAAGAACTTGGCAAACTCCTATGGACCAAAGTAGATGTAGAACATGGCAGAAACATTTGCAAATACATATAAACCCATGCTTCAGTCCTCAACTTAATAAGGCAATACACAACAAGGATTAGGCTCATCCCTAAAACAACACATTTTGCAGCAAATTTTATCACATTGCAATCTTTGATTCAATCAAATGATGTCTAGAGATGCATGTTTGTTAGTGATGAGTGAACTCAATCTTCATATGCTAAAACCAATTGACATGGTTTAGTGGGTATTCAATGAGCAAAACTTTTGACTTCCACTGAAGGAGGTTCCCCACATTTTCCTAAAATATCGTGAGTTTTTAAAAATATTGTTGACCATGACTTTCACCTTTATATTGAAATGATATCAATGATATATTGTGACATTGAATTTACTGAATTATGTTCTCAACAATATCTTGAGATTTATTTATTTTTGTAAATAAGCAGTGAGACCTATGATTTTTTTAATCACTCTTCTCTAAAACTTTATAAATGGGTTATACACCTTGAATAGTGTATGTAGCTATTAAGATTTCCAGCTGCCATTATCAAATTAACAATTAGGTCAATTGCCAAGGGGAATGACAATTATGGCTATTGTTATTTCAAAATCAAATGTAGTTATCTACGATTGTGAATACTCAATATGATTGGGCTGAAAAACCTTTTGAATAGAGAACATGATTGTTATTATTGTGATTAATGATTATGATTGTTTCCTTGGATAATAGTGAGCATTGATGTCATTATTTATGATTCATGAGCATAGTCATTACTAGATAAAACCATCAAATGATCTTTTTTTCTTGGCCCTAAGCCCAATAATGAAGTAGAGACTTCAATGCTTCCAATAATGAAGTAGAAGCTTCAATGCTTCTCGAAAGGATGAAACTTGGGAAATCTTTGGATTACAATCATTTGAAACTCAAAGGCAACTATCCTATGCCTCAAAGATAGCTTTAGAAATTGAAAATTAAAGACTTTACGAAAGCAAGCAAAGTTAATAGGCATTAGTTTAGAAAAAAATAATTACAAGCATTACTTTAGAGAAAGCTATAGTCTTGTTGAATATTTAGAAAATGCATGTGTATCTCAATTTCCTTCCATGGCCAAGATTAGTGATATATCTAACGAGTGGTCTATTCGAAACCTTCTTGAGGCCAAATCTTTACATTGCCCTCTTCCACCATCTCCGAATTTTTGTATTCCTCTGTGATTATTATTAAAGCCTTGGTAATGCTATATGGACTCTTCGTTGTCATTTGTACCATATCATCTCTCACATGATAAGCTATTGTTTTATGTGCATTCATAATGCAATAGTTGTGAATAGAATGTGCAAACATATTATATACTTTGGTGTTCGGGATTTTTATCTTCACTCTTGTTTGCATCTACTACAGGGTTTGCATTTACATTGGTCTTTGTTATTCTACTAGGATGTCGAGCAATAAACATGCATGGGATTTTGCTTATACTGGTGTGGTATCTTATTTCAAATTGAAGTGCATATTTCAGATTAGGGATTACTCTTCCCTAGTTTTCGTCAAAGATATACTTAGCAAGGATATGACTGGCAACGTTGGGTGCTTGATCTTTTTATCTTCACTCCTGTCGGAATCTAATATAGCTTTTGCATTCATGTTGGTCTTTGTTGTACAAGGATCTCAAGCAATAAATATGGATGTGATTTTGCTTATAGTGGTGTAGTGTCTAATTTCATATTGACGAGCATATTTTAGATTAGGGATTACTCTTCCCTAGTTTTGTCAAAGATATCCTTGGCAAGGATAGAATTGGCAACGTTGGTGCCAAGCATACTATGGCTTCAATTGTTGAGGATTTTTTCTCTAAACTTGAGGGGTGAGTTGTATACCCTATTGTGTGGGAATGGATATTTCATGCTCTTTTTATTTTGGAAGCATTGTATGTGGTAGCTACCTCAAATGAGGATGAAACATGGCTTAGCAATGGAGGTGGTGGTGTTGGCACTGGGTATAATGGACGGCTTTGTTGCCTTTGGCTTTTATCTATCCTCTTTGTTCTTTAACTATGATGATGTTGCAGTTTATTGTAAGATATTGCATGGTATGTAGATAACCTTAGTCATTCTTAGGAATGACCACTTGAGGTTTTGAACCTTTTTACTCTTCCCTCACTTTTGAGTGAGGTTGTTTGAGCTTCTAGGCGGAATTTTTTGAATCTCATGTTGAAGTTAGTGAGAAAATGAAGCTACCACAATTCTGCCCGGCCATTTTGAGAATACTTTTGGGTTTTAGTTTTGGTTAGGATGGTTATGTCCATGTTCTGCCCAAGCCATATAGTGTAATATTATTTTCTTTGTTTAGTTTATATCATCTTTAAGCCATAATGTATATGTTTTCCTCTAATAGATGTGGGCTACTATAGAATTAGAACCCACAACTAAATTATCTAAAAAATATTATTATTAAATATTAAAAATAAATAATGTTGAATATATTATATATTACTATATGTTAAAATATTTATTGTTATTTCTAAATATATTAATGTTAATCCTACTAAACATTAATATTATATTAGTAACAATATTATATATAAATTTATTGTTATATTGATTGTTAATGATACATTATTAAATTGTAGTTTCTTTTACTATTTTTTAAAATTATTTTTCAAAAATTTTAATTATATAGTATGTGTCATTATCACTTTGTCGTCCCCAAATTTTGGTTGATGGTCCCTTCATCCCAGAAACTCATCCCTACATCCCCCATTACCCTATTCCAAAACTTCATGGAACATAGATTCTAAGAATCTCTTGATTCATTTGGTCATGGAAATGAATAAACATGTCACTAGATTTGTTGTTATTTATACCTTGCCTAGTGGAAGCTTTGTAGCATTGCATAAGTTTGTTTGCGTGAAATTTCCTTTACCAGCACCAATAAGAATAGGAGTGTATCATCTACAAAAAGCAAGTTGGAATATATTTTGCCTCATTGTGGGAGACCATAGATTTTACTCACTTGTTTTCCAATAGTAAGTTGTCTAACTGATAGTTCATTCATGATGATGAAGAGATAAGGACTTATTAAGTACCCTTGCCGTAACCCTCTAGTAACAGAAAAGGGGATTTCTCCGTTTGCAACCACAATAAAGGATGAGTAATGATACAAACAGAGATCCCACCAATGATTTAATCATTAAATTCTAAGGGTTTGAGAGTGAGTGAGAGCAATCTCCAACTGATTCAGTCAAAGACCTTGGGAAAATCAAGTTTGATTATCAACCCGACTGATATAGATCATAACCTATTCACCCATTCCACTATTTTGGTGCCCTCTGCTCTGTCTTCTTTGGCAGTGAGTCCTTTCTCTCAGACTTTAGCAGGGCTTCGTAGAGTATCCAAGATGAGGGAGCATAGGGATGGGGGGGCAAGATGCAGGAACAGCAAAATAAATTCCAAATTTTGGGGACAACAGGGGGCAGCTATGAAAATAATATATAAAAATTAATCACAAAAAATAGATAAAAAGGTTGTAGTTTATCATTTATGTAAACAATATGAGTAAAAGAAGCTTAAGTTTATAGAGTTGTACCAATGTGCAACATTCTGCATTAGATACAACAAACCTTAATAAGTTTTCACCCCTATCTTGAGTGGAAATTGTACCATTGACCAAGACGCCACCATTAAGACTTTGTTGGATCATCTTTTCTCCTATCCAATGTCTCACCATCAGCCATGCTGTTAATAGTCTAAGCAAATTCTAAAACTGCTTCTGCAGTTGTTGTTTTCAAAGATGGTAAAACTTGTTGCCATTCATAATCTGAAAAATGAGTATCATGCTCCAGCATTATTTATCAAGCAAATAAAAGTAGATATGCCAATGCCAGCCAAATTTTGATTGGGTCATTTTATAATATCAGTAAAGAGCTTCAACATGTTCCCCAGTAAAGGATTCACTTGAGAATAGAATTTAACAAAGAGGTCCACAACAAATTGTAGTACAGCGTGAAATCCAAGCATCTTCACTAAGATCAATACATTTACTTTCTAAATAATTTGACTGTAACCATCATAGCATTAGTTGGAATCAAAATTGACTTGGCACAGCAAAAGCAAAAATGGGATTCAGTTACTCTAGATTTAACCCAGAAGAGCCCAAAAGTTCAAAACAAGTTTTAGTTTTTACTCTTTAAAATTAGAGTGGTTTTTAATGCCAAAGATTTAGGGGTAATAGTTCACAAATTAAAGCGATGCGAGAAAGGTAGAAAAATGCACAAAGAGATGAAATTCAAGTCATGGCAAAGAAATTTTTAATATTAAGCTCTGAACGTGTCTTGGACATTAATCCTAATTAGCATACTCAATTAAATGATTACAAATGAGAGAGTGAAATCCTTTAAATAGATTACTCTCAACTCCATACAAAAGGTCACGCCCAAAGTGATAATTTTTCACTGCATGGAGCGACTTATGAGGAGGCAGACCACATTAACATTGATATATAGTCATCTTTTTGGTCTCATGACATATTTCCCTCCTAACAGGGCTAGCATTTCCCCCATCTAGATTGACCCCTCCTTTTTGTTTGTCAGAATATCTTTTAGTTTATATTTTGCTTTTAGTTATCTTTTTGCTTGTAACTTTTTTGGAGCCTCTTTTTGGCTCCATCTTGCAATTGTCTCTAGTTGTATTTCCAGGTTCCCGTAACCTTTTTTGGTCACTAGTGGACAATGGACATCGATATAATTTATTTCTTTCTAAGTACTAGAAATTATCCGCAATTTCACTTTCAAGGGTAAACACAAGATTTTCTTGAGGAAAGACTTTAGTCTGCTAACTATGGTTTAGTCTGCTAACTATGGTTTTGGAGATCATTTTGTATGCCATATTGCATAGAGCAATGGGCCAACACTGATCTAATTTATTAACTTGAGCTTTCTTTGAAAAAAGAACCAATTTAGTGGCTGTTAAGAGATTTTCAGTGTTTTCTGTTTTTCTCTAGATCCTTCCTTCCACCATAAGGAGGAGGTCCAGTTTAATGAGAGGCCAAAAATCTTGATCAAATTGTCATGTCCCTTCCCTTTTCCTGCCAGTGACCTTACTATTAGTAATAATTAAAACTATATATACTATCATAATAATTAAAAAAAAAAAAGTCAAAAAAAAAAGGAAAATTCAAAAAGTGGTACTCAAATTTTGGGCCCATGGGACCTATCCATGGAAAGGTATATCTACAAGTCTTATTCCTTCATTTCACAATCAAGTCTGTGTGTTGCATTTGAATCAATTCAAAATTCATCTGCTGTGCAAGAGAGGACAAATCCCCGTGACTGCACTTTGTGAGGTTAGGCATAAACCCTACCTCTTTCTTGGCAAATCCAAACAGGGTATGCATATTGGGCTAATTCTGGAAATTGGTTACTTACAGAGCAAGGCAAACAGCAGAGGAAATTATTGCACAATCTACGCCATTCTCAAATTGTCATTTTTTAAGGGTTATAGTTGAAGATCTCCTACTCTGACTTGCGCCTGGATTTTGTACAGATTTTGAGGATCACTATTGTGTCCAACCCAATCACCAAGTGGCAGCAAATAAGGATCAGCTTGTGACACTTCCGGAGGCAACTACATCAAATCACCCTAAACCCTAGCCAGTGATAAAGTCAGCGAATATATAGGGATCAGATCTGATGCAGGAGCATCCAGGGTGCAAGGCAATCTTGCATCACCAAAAATATTGCTATTTTATTTTGTTGTTTTCAATAAGGGCTAAGGTGTGTGGAAAATAAATATTTTAATTTAAAACATTGTAATTTCCCCTTGTGGTAATTTGCAAATGTAATTTTTGGAGGAAATATGCTTTGGTAAAAGTTCCAAAGGCATTTAAATTGGAATATTCCATTTGGAGCGTCCAATTCTAGGTGGGGACCACTTTGCATGCATGTTCTTCCATGATCATTTGCACATTTTGCATGCATTTGCATGTTGGGGCCACCAACTTTGCATGTTGGTGCATGTCCATATTTGGAGCCATCAGAGCCGTTAGGAATCAATGGAGGTGTCATTGTTGACCAAAGATGATTGGCCAAAAGATAGGCACCAATGTGAGGGCCATGTAAACAATTAAGTGTTTTATATTTTATATTTTTAATCTCCTCAAGTTGGGCATGGGATGGGTTGTTTTGGAAACCAACAATGGTTTTCCTCTCACACTTCTATATATTGATGCTTGTTCATTTGGAGAACTTGGCTTGGAGGAGTTGAAGTTTTTGCATAACAGGATGCTGGTGGATTTTCTAGAGGATTGTGACTTCAAATATTTACAGTTTATGTAATCAACAAGCCCATTGTAATGTTGTAATCTCATTTGATTTTACAAATAATAGAAAATCTCGTTTCCATCTTGCATTTGCTTGTGCAATTTGTTGTTGTGCTTGTGAGTTTCAGATTTGTAAGAGGATCATTTTCCAAATTTGTGGAGGAGACTAAGGCATAGTTCTTAGAGAGGAGTCCAAAACTCCATGTTTTGCAGGTTTGAAGAAGTTGTTTGCAGCAGCAAAAAGGTTTTGAGAATCAGAGGTCGATTGCAGCTCAGTTTTCCCAATTAAGGTTGCAGGTTGTAGGAGAAAAAGCTTGTGAAAGAAGAATGGTTGAAGGAGACCGTTCTTGTGATTGATTTCTGCTGTCATAAATCAGTTCTATATCAGTTTTGAAATGTATTTGATCAGTCCTCGTGGCTGCAAAACAATGTTATTTCAGATTTGCCCTGTTATTATGTAATTTTGTGAGATTTTGTATGAGAAACTAAGACATTTCTTGCAGATTTTTGGTGCCATTTCAAGCAATTACTTAGTTGCATATATGTTGTAGTGAATTTTTGAATGAGGGAGAGTATCCTCCCCCCCACTTCATCAAAATCTAGGTGATTTACATCAGGCATAAGGTGCTGGTCACAGTTATATCAAAACATACAATCCCCAGCAGCCACCAGGTCTGATCACTTCATCTTTCAGGCCATAGTATGATTAAAAAAAACAGTAAGATAAACAGTATTCACTATTCGGTATAATCTTGTAATCAGCCTCACAGCTACTAGACAAATAGTTAACATTGAAGAACTACACTAACCTTATATATGTCTCTATGATTTGAGAGTTGTTTGAAGTTTCCAGTTGATATTTGTAACTGTGAACGTTTTAAAATTCCAGTTTGATGAAGATCAGTAATTAAAGATAAATGCAGCTGTTATTGCATATATTCTGAGTTATTCTAGCTTGATAGTTCAACAATTGAAGGTTAAATCAGGTTCTACTTAGAGGACATTTCACAAATTGTCCTGAAAAACCATCAGACCCTGAGGCTTCCTCATTGTCTAGTATCTTCTTCCTCCTCTAAGAGTTTGCTGAAATCCTCAGATGATGTTTGCAGAATTTGAGAAATATTTGACACATAAGTGTTTCGTCCCATTTTGAGCCTCTTAAGAGATTTGTCCTTTCTCTGTTTTTGAACAGATTTGTGGAAATATTTGGTGTTGGCATCTATTTGCCTTACCCAGGTCTAATGAGACCATTGCCCACATTAAGCCACTTTGTTTCTTTGTATGATAACAACTTCATGTATAAAATATTCTTCCTTGTAGTAGTGCAGTAAATACTATTACCCTTGTATGGCAATTTGTCTTTGGGTTTATCCTAGCTGTTGCTGTTTTTATGTAATTTCAGTAGAGATAATCCCAGGAGAGGACTTATTCAGATCTAAATTTGCTAGGAAATCATAGATCCATCTACATGGTATTAGGAAGAAGATCTTGAGTTTTAAAATTTCCCCTTCGTCTAAAGTAGGTGAGAATACATGCTAACCCCCACAACTATTTCTTCTTACTGTGTCCGTATTTCACATGCTGTAAAACTGATCTTCAAGAAACTATGTCAATATGCTTAACACACAAAGTTATGCTGTGAGTGTAGTATGGAGACAATATGCAAACAGCTGAAAGTGTAAATCACACATGAGATGCACATCATCCCTATGCAGTTGTTGCAAATTCACTAAGGCTCCACCATGTGAAAGTGAGAACAGGATACTTAGAAAATCATAATACAGAACAATAAAATGCAAGTACCAGTTCTTGAGCTGTGAGGTTGTAAGGTCCGGACTACCCTGGAATAAAATTAAAAAGAACTTGTCATCACCCAGCTATAGAATCCCCCTACTACATTAAACTACATATAAATTGAGCTAATAATAGGAGATTATTCAATGACATACAGCTTGAAACATTTGAGATTCGCATTCAAATTTGTGCATAAACAGTTGTACTTACATATTCCCTGAGCCTTTCTGTCCACAACTGTAATAAATGTGCACTTCGCTGCATTTCTGGTTCATCACGGAGCGCAGCCTCAATCAAAGCTATTTGCTGCTCGTTCATAACATTTCGTTTTCTTTTCTTTGGTTGTTTGTCCTCACCAATGTTGGTATCAACCCTCTCTGATGCTTGTGCTATTGATCCAGCACCTTCATCTTCCTTTTCACCTTCAATACGATTTTGATTTTCTCCAGCTTCCCTTGAAGCATCTTGATTGTAAAAGTACAGCTTGTCCATGACCATTGAATTATCTTCATTTTTTATTTCAAGATTCTTATCATTGTGATCAATCTCAGGAGCACTTTCTACTTCACTTCTAGTACTACTGTTTATGGCCTCCTGGTTCTCATCTGGATCTATAATTTCATTCTTAGCACTTGTTTGTTCAATTTCAATCTCCTTGTATTGATCTACTTCTTGAGTATCAACTTTTGTCTCCTTGAATTGGCCTACTTGAAATTGAATATTTGCCATTTGTGAGATAATATCAATATCATCTATTTCGTTATTTTCTTCAGGCTCCCTCTTCACATTTTGCAAACTTGAGTTTTCATCTACCATTATTCCTTCTTGTTTTCTCTCTGATGATGGTCCACATCCTCCAGTGCTAACAGCTTCCTGAAAAGAAAAATTTGCAGATTATGCATGAAAGTGTTAATGCAAAAGTTAAAATTTCCGAGAATGAATTTTGTGAAAAACATTTGCTGCTACTGATGAATGCCACCTCAGATATCTGGCGGATATCTTTCTCCGAGATTTCATGAGCAGAGCGCTGATTCTCAATATCTCTGTCGATCGAAATTCCAGTGGTCATCTGGTCTTTTTCACCAACTTCAGGACTATTGTGAGACTTTGTATAGCACTCATATGGCTGGTGCTTCTCAAATGTGCCCTTGAACTTGTTATCATGCTTTTCTCTTAAATATTCAACCATAGGTTCCTCCTGTAAATGAAAAATACAATATTGGACTAATTAGACAAGGCTAAACTTGTACTATCTAATCAGGGAGAATGAATCCTGGCAAGTCTTTATAATAGGTTATATAAATCCCCTGCCTTGGCACAGAAACAAATATAAAGTATTATAGTATCCATAATAAAGAGGTAATATCATAAAATTTGCATTTTGTAGATTGAAATTCCTCCATTGAAATGCACTTCAAAAAAATTTCACCTGACTAGCACCATTTTGTGGCTGTCCCGGACATATTGATTTATGTAACTGTGCAAGGAACTCACTGCAAAGACATAATACCAACCAGCAGCAAAAATAAGATGAATTGTTATCCCAGCCTTTGACCATCATCAAAGTAACAGAACCAATGAAACGTGTTTATTTAATGCTAACTAGAAATAACAAACTGCTCGCTATGTGGTCCAGCTATAGTCACATTAGAAATTAGTTACGAAGAATGAAAATTAATAAAGTTACTATACAGAGTTGCAACTTCCTTTTGATAAAAAGAGCATAAATTTATTTAGAAAACCAAATACATAATTATAAAATATAAAACAAATAAGAAATATTCTAGTGATATCAGAAGATAACAACCACATGTAGGCCACAATAACAATGCAAGCAAAACAAATTTCAAATAGCAATATGAAATTATCCTCTTGGTTCAGGCATAAACTATGCTTTTGACAAATGTCCATTACAAAATAAACATTGTTGAAATGCCTATTCAACAGCTTGTAAAGCATTAAACTGTCAAGGTTGACCTCCAGTATGTTATACTCATATAATTTTATAAACTATGACCAACCCAGCCAAAATGCTTATTCATAAAGTTGCAAAGAATTCAATTGCCACATTTAATCTCTAGTACGTGCTGATGATATAAGTTCGTAAAATACTACAGATAAGCCTGTTGAACATGCCAACATCCCTTTTAATTTAGATGTAAATAAAGAGCAATTTACATAAATGGGCCCATTTACAGTGCCTGATAATTCCAGAACAACCAGTTTATGAACAAATAATTTAAGCAGAGTGAAAGACACTGAAAACCTTCATTCCTATCTGGAGTAGAATCTTAGGAGAATAATTTAAACAAAGAAACATATGTGGAGATTGTGATGTGCCCTCCTTAGGCAGTTTCAATGTATTGGTGAAGTAGCCTATCAACGGGTCCTCATAGGCTAATGTTGGTGTTTAAAGGGCCTTATTTGGGAGTTTCTTGGTTCTCCAGATGTCCTTTCGGTGGTTAGTTTCCTGTTTTCTCTTCTCAAATGTTTGGTGATATTCAGGGATAACCTTCCTGATGTGTTTCAGGCTCCATTGGCACTCACTTACTATTTTTAGTAAGTCACTCAGACATTTGGGTCCGACCTTACTATTTATAGTAAGCCATTCTGATGAGCAGTGGAAACAAAATGGGTAACCCCATGGTGTTGGCAGAATCAGTTTAATGTTGATATAATGGGTTTTAATGGAGTTATGATTTATTAATTATTATTAAAGTATTAACTTTAATAATAATTAAATTATAAGTGGATGTTATTATTAATGGTGTTTAATGACCTTTATAATATATGATTTTATTAATCATAAGGTCAATTAAAAAGCAATGCCAACATGAGGTTTATTTAACATGAAACAACAAAAGCAAATATTTTAATATATTTAATGGATTAAAAAGCTAAGGGAAATCATAGCCTTTTGGGAGGAGTATTTAAGCTTTCAAAAAAGCTCATTATTCATTCATTCATCTTTTACAAAACTTGATGTTTTTTGTTGTGGAGAAGAAACGAGGGTTTCAGTCTGAAAATTGATCTTGGAGAACGAAAACTCTCTTATATTTAGTGCTCTACAGGTGTGAAATATCACCCAAGGATTGCTCTACAGGTGGCTTCATCCAAGAGCTGCATTTGTGCTGATTGGAGTTAATATTTCAAAGAATTTTAGGAGATTAGTGCGTAGATCAAAAATCAATTAGAAGACAATGTTGCTCATTACCTATCATTGCTGGCACACGTAAGTCTTCTAGCTGGCTGTACATTCTCTAGCTTAGCTGTACAAGTGTGTTTGAGGGATGAGACTCTCTAGGGAGAAATGTCTAGGGAAAAGGTGTGATCTCAGCTCCTTTCTTGGCATCTAGGGCAGACATAAAAGTGTGCAGCAATTTCAAGGCAAAGAAATCAGTCATTTGAGTGTGGCGTCCATTTCTAGGTGGTTCCAATTTGCTGGTCAAGCACTTTCAGACCTGCATCTTATGATATCAGCTTCCGGGTATGATTGTTATGTATTTCCCAAGCATTAAATAAAAAATCTGAGTTGGTAGTTTTAAATGTTTGTTTAAGTATATCATTACTTGGCAATTATATGTTTTTCCCTGCATTCCTGGCAAAACACAGAAAAAAACAAAAAAACTATAAAACCAAAAACAAAACAGAAAGGCAAAATTCAGAAAGCAAATATCCTATCAGGGGTGGGATATTTCAGTGGTATCAGAGCAGTTTTCCTGCCATCCCGTGTTGGGAAAAAAATTTCATAAGTAAAAAGAACATGCAATATACCAGAGGGGCAGTTCAGTGGGAACCATCGCAAGTACCAAAAGGTGAAACTATTTCAGGGGTTATGGGTATTCACAGGAGTAATTCTCGTGACAGTGAGAGTATTACAGGTGCTACAGCAGAAAGGGAAAAAGAACGTGCAGGTTCAGTTAGTCCTGACTCCAGAGCAAAGAGGCAATTTCACAATATGATGGATATGATGTCGCAACTCTTGGGCCATATGAGATGTTTACCCCACCTTAGCACCCTAGTCATCTTGGTGAGACTAGTGGTACGCAAGGAGTTGGATAGCATAATGTGGCAATTGAAAAGTCTACTACTTTTGCAAGTTCAGTTCTTAGAGATATGCAGCCAACCTTCACTCCTAGGGAGGCGCCACAAGCTCCACAGATTCAGGTGAATGAACCACAGGTAATCACAGCTGGTGATATTACACTCCATTATGCTGAATACATGACCCTACTGCCTAAGATCAGGGAGTTGTTGACTCTAGAGCAATTCCTGAATCAGAAGAGGCATAGAGTTGGAGGTGTAGTTACGACAGAGCATAGGGCACCATAGGGTCCTCGAGATTTGCAGCAGGTTGTGAACAGGGTTAACTTGCCACATTTTGACAGCAGTGACAAATGCACTGCGAGGTCTTGGGTGCAAAAACTAGACAATTATCTTTCTTTGAGACCTATGTCAGAGAAGGATGCAATTAAATTCGCCACATTACACCTGGATGGTCTAGCGCATGAGTGGTGGTATCACAGTATGGTGACACTTCGTCACAATCTTATTACCACCCACGATGAGTTTACTAACAAACTCATTGAATGCTTTGATCATTAGGATCCAGAGTTGTATTTTAGGGAGCTAGCTCAGCTCAAGCAGTTTGGCACTTTGGAGTCCTATATTGCAGAGTTTTAGAGATTGTTTGTGATGGTTCCTAGTATCACAAAAAGAAGATTGGTAGTACTCTTCAATGAGGGTCTTTTAGAACCCTTACATGGATGGATAAAGGCTTTTGATCCACCTTCATTGTAGGACGCAATGAAAAAGGCACTAGACATGGAACTCGCTGCCCCAAAAAGGTAGATTCCGCCTAAAACCATGACTCCTCGAAAGGATGAGAGTCATCATCAAGTAGCAAACCAACAAAAGAAACCTTCACAAAAAATTAATGATGACCCCATAAATGACTTGAGATGGAAGAAATTATGTTTCAAGTGCAAGGGGCCTTGGGAAAAAGGTCATAAGTGTCCTCTAATGGGCATGACAAATCAAATGGAGTGGTATTATGCAAATGAATCAGATTCTGAAAATTCAGAACAACGAGCTGATCCGGAGAATAATGAGATAGGAAGAGCATCCACAGAGTCAGGAAAAGACTCAACAAAGCTATCACCTATGGCACTATACTCTAGCATCCAAAGATAAGGATCCTTCATAATCAAAGGAGTCTTGAGCGGGCAGCGTGTGATCACTTTGCTTGATACTAGAGCCACGCATAACTTTATTGATGAAGGATTGGTTGCTAGACGTGCACTCCAGACAAAAGAATTTGAGGGGTTTAGGGTGAAAGTAGCAGACGGTTTCAATCTCACTTGTACGAGAAGGATTCTTAATCTCACCTTGTTGCTAAATGATTACGAATAGCTAATTATTATGTCGTCAGCATGGGCAAGATGGATGTTGTCTTAGGCATGAAGTGGCTTCATGCAATGGGAGAGTTTTCCCTCAACTTGTGCTCAATGGAAATGAAATTTACAATTGATGATAGGAAATATGTATTGAGGGGAATGGTTGAGGGGAGTCTACATGCCATCTCCCTCAATGGGAAGAAGAGTAGAAGGAAAGGGAAAGAGGTTGAACAGGTGATGGAGGAGCGTGATCAATTCTAAGAGGAGTATGTTTCGATTCATTGCTCCAAAAGTTCAAAGTGAGGTAATTCAGATCAGCAAGTGGGTAATGTACAGTTTATTATTAATCCATTATTTGAGGATGAGGCTGGTTTTACTTATGACAATCCACTCTTTTAGCTAGATGATGGCACCCCTTTAGACCCTTGTGTAGAATTGGGCAACGGTCACAGAGTTTGGGATCCTAGTTGTGCATCGGGACTACAATCAAGGCTTATAGATGTATTCCACAGCGTGTATATTGTGTGGAGTGCATACAATTTTACTTTCAACCCGCTCGTACCCGATTTGACTTTGATGCACAAAGCACACACGCATGTGATGGACGGTTTGTATGAGGTATCTCCTTTCGCGGATGAGGGAAGCAAACCTAGCAGGTATTCCGAGTTGTCTCTACAGGACGATCATGCTTATGGGACACATGATACAAGGGTTGATCTTGGCCAAAATGGCATATCTGGTGTGGTTAGACTGGTGCAGCAGGTGTTATCTAGAGGCAAGAAGGACAAACCACAGTTTTTCCCTTGGGATCCAGGTGATGTTATGTCTTTTCTTCAGACAGTGATTGATACGAATCCAGAGTCGAAATTGCTTGAGGACAAGCAATCTTGGGGATGGCGGACTATAATGTCCCCTCCTTAGCCAGTTTCAATGTATTGGTGAAGTAGCCTATCAACAAGTCCTTGTAGGCTAATGTTGGTGTTTAGAGGGCCTTATTTGGGAGTTTCTTAGTTTCCAAATGTCCTTTCGGAGGTCAGTTTCTTGTGTTCTCTTCTCAAATGTTTGGTGATATTCAACGATAACCTTCCTGAGGTGTTTCAGGCTCCGTTGGCACTAGCTTACTATTTTTAGCAAGTCACTTGGACATTTGGGTCCAACCTTACTATTTATAGTAAGCCATTCTAATGAGCAGTGAAAACAGTGGGTAACCCCATGGTGTTGGTAGAATCAATTTAATGTTGATATAATGGGTTTTAATGGAGTTACGATGTATTAATTATTATTAAAGTATTAACTTTAATAATAATTAAATTATAAGTGGATGTTATTATTAATGGTGTTTAATGACCTTTATAATATATGATTTTATTAATAATAAGGTCAATTAAAAAGCAACGCCAACATGAGGTTTATTTAACATGAAACAACAAAAGCAAATATTTTAATATATTTAATGGATTAAAAAGCTAAGGGAAATCGTGGTGTTTTGGGAGTATTTAAGCTTTCAAACAAGCCCATTATTCATTCATTCATCTTTTACAAAACTTGATGCTTTTTGTTGTGGAGAAGAAACAAGGGTTTCAGTCTGATAATTGATCTTGGAGAACGAAAACTCTCTTAGATTTAGTGATCTACAAATGTGAAATATCACCCAAGGATTGCTCTACAGGTGGCTTCATCCAGGAGCTGCATTTGTGCTGATTGGAGTTAATATTTCAAAGAATTTCAGAAGGTTAGTATGCAGATCAGAAATCAATTAAAAGACAATGTTGCTCATTACCTATCATTGTTGGCACATGTAAGTCTTCTAGCTGATCGTACATTCTCTAGCTTGGCCGTACAAGTGTGTTTGAGGCGTGAGACTCTCTAGGGAGAAACGTCTAGGAAAAAGGTGCAATCTCAGCTCCTTTCTTGGCATCTAGGGAAAACATGAAGTGTGCAGCAATTTCAAGGCAAAGAAATCAGTCATTTGAGTGTGGTGTCCATTTCTAGGTGGTTCCAGTTTGCTGGTCAAAGTTTCAGACTTGTATCTTATGATATTAGCTTCCGGCTATGATTGTTATGTATTTCCCAAGCATTAAATAAAAAATCTGAGTTGATAGTTTTAAATGTTTGCTTAAGTATATCATTACTTTGCAATTATATGATTTTTCCTGCATTCCTGGCAAAACACAAAAAAACAATAAAACCAAAATCAAAACAGACAGGCAAAATTCAGAAAGCAAATATCCTATCAGGGGTGGGATATTTCAGAGATATTCATTCCCAAATCCTTGGAAGACTTTTACCTAATTGCTTCCAACAATGATACCAGTAGTGACTACAAACAGGATAAGGCATAAGCCCTAGAATAGTCAACACTCAATTTTATGAAGTATTTAAAAATTAAAATATTTATTGCTTACCACAATTCTCAATACAAATTAGTATCAAAAAACTTTTTATAAGTTTAGAATGGATGCATTCCTGATCAAGCACTATGGCAAGGTGAGAGAAAATCTTAATATTCCATTCAAAATTATCATATCATAGGTAGTACATCTAAACGTCCTATGAAGTCAACTCAAACATCCTATGGAATCACTTTTCCCGTGGCCATAGAATCAACTCAAGCCTCCAATGGAGTAACCTTTACTGTGGCCATAGAGGCCATGTTCTTTGGCTCAATTAAATATCACATTGCCTTGCACATGAATCTGTTTCTCCATCATATAATTCTATGCAGGAGTCATTTACAGTATCATGCCTTCATTCTCAAGCAGGTCATCTCTCAAATGTCCAGGTCTGCAAACATATTGCTAGGCAGACCGCAATTAACAAGCAATAGAAAGTTTGCCCAAAATTTTCAATGGTTGGGCATCAACAATAATTCCATTTGAGCATGTTGAAGATTCATCTAGGCTATCGACTTTAAATTTTTTATTTTCACACAACCAGACAGGTTGTTTGGGCAGTCTAAGGCCAAATTTCTCCATTTGATGATCATAGCCCATTATTTGGTCATCTGCAGCCTGTGCTAGCATTAACAGGACATCAGGGCATATAAACATGACACTTGCACCTGTAAAAATTCAAATTTGGCCATTACAGCCTTTGATCCAATCTCTCATGCATGCAATGATGTCAGGCAGCCATCCCATAAGGTCATATAAGACTGGGATTTAAAAAGACTTACATCAAACCCCCTAATCATGTTGTCTGAAAAATCTGCAGAGTGTGGTGGCATCATTAGGTCACTTAAAGGAGGAAAATCTGATCCATGTAGTGACATCATCTGATCATATGAGGGATAATCAATATCTGCAATAAAATAATTCAAATTTACCAGATACTTCTATTGGATTTTTATAAACCTGGACATGGATGTGCTCAAAAATTAAGGGTTTTGATGCTAGATTCAAGATCTAGAAGTGAGATGCAAAAATAAAAAATACAAGGACACAGTCATAAAGAACAGGTACCAAAAGGAAATCATGACAAGTAAAAGGACAAAACCAACAGCAGGTACTAGGTTCAAAATGCCAACCAAGAATATTTTTATATTACAAAACATTGTACATTAATTGTGAGAAATTGGTGGCAAACCAACAAGAAGCATATTATGAAAGATGTCCCCTGCAAAGCTCAAGTTAACCATGCAATTTTAATGTTGTGTCTTTCACATGAAGGCAAACAGTCAGCATTTGCTTGGTTTGTTTAACAATATAGAACCAAAACCTAAGTTACCGATTTGTTTTTGGATTCGGGTACGGGTACGCGAATCCGGTACAGGATTCGGTCCAAAAAAATTCTGGGGTTGGGCATGTTTTGGGTACGGTAATACAAAAAACATATAAAAATCAGAAATATATACATATTTGCAGCAGTAATTGAGTTCAGAATACACCACCATATTAATAGTCTACTAACATAGCAAAAATACATCACCACTTCCATAGTCAACATAGCAATACATTTCCACCCATATCAATAATATCAACTCCAAACCTACATTTCCACCCATAGCAATAATTGCCAGGAAAGCACGGCAATTCCAAGTATGGTTCATCCTGGAATTGAGATTCCAAATTGAATTGCTTCTGGATTGGAGCAGGGTTCATTTTTTTTCTTTTTACATTAGAATGTTTTGGAATTGGCAAGAAATGAACCTGGGTGGTTCCAGGTCAGACATGGTGATTTGAAGGTGTTTCTGTCACAATGCTAGAAGCAGGTGAAGATTACAGCACAGATTTTTGAATTATTGACTCATTTCATGAGTTTGATGAGCCATAGAAACAAGGAAAGAGACATGAATGCTAAAGGAATAGTGACCAACAGCGAACAAACACCACCCTCTGCTGCTCGAACATCTCAGAACAAAACCAACCCTTTGCTGCTCAGTCAACATAGCAATACATTTCCACCCTCTTGCTGCTCCAACCAGCCTCATCAAACAGTCACGAGGCAAAAAAATAATTTAAAATTGCAAAAAGGCACTTTTCCGCAGCTTGGGCATTTTGACGTCTAGATTCACATTGGATTCGTGTCAGATTCGGCTGGGCGTATCCTGGACGAATCCACAAAGGCAAGATGAATCCTGGGCGTATCTGCAGTCAGAATTTTGAATCCTGTCCGAATCTGTACCGTATCAAATCCGAATTTCAAACCCGGTACGAATCGTATCATATCCGAAGGCTCCCAGGGACGAATCGGTAACATAGACCAAAACAAATAATCCTCTTATCATGTTAAATGACAAAGCAGCAACAGACCTATAAGTCTAAAAAGAAAAAATTAACATTTTATCTGGCTTCCATGACGAGCGAAATTTTGAAAATATCCAAGCAAAGGAAAACTTGAGGTATATTGAAGAATTTTGTAATACTGATATGTTGAAGGATCAAAAAGATATTATGGTCAAAAACAGAAATAAAGGCTTGGAGATGAGGTACTTAAAGACTGCTGAGTTAAAATGGCTTCAAAATCCAGAACTAAGAAAAATTGAATGGAGAATCCCAGGCAGGTGATTTTCCATTTTTCTGATTCCTTACTTTAAAGAATTATCCATTATCATGATTTATGATAGGTTTGAACATCAAGCTTCCAGGATGACTCACTCAGCAAATGTTGGATTCTATATGTGGTGTATTCCTTTGCCTTGTTTTTTGATGCCTTAGACAAAGCAAGCACTAAGATATAGTAAGATGTTGGGCTGCCTTTCATAGAAAGAAATCTTACATATTTTTAATGGGAACACTTGCGAAAATTGGATAATTGGCTTTTAAGTAACCGTAGGGTAGATTATAGTTCCTTTAAAGAGGCATGTGGAGGTGTTTGACATTGTCCCTTGTACCTTCATACTTTGTTGAGGGTGGATCATGTGATTGGTGTGCAAGGGTGGTGTGGTGATAAGCTTCAGAAGGATGTTGGGCTGCCTTTGATAGAAAGAAATCGCGCGACTATTCTTTTTATTGCAGGTTTTGGCGCATGGGTATTTTTGGCCACAGATGGAAGATTTTTTGGTGATTTTTTTATATAAATTGTGGGTTTCAGACCTGTTTTCTGACAGTTTTCTGATAAAATTGTGTTTTTTCCAAAACGCCTAGGGTTTTTGGCATGTTTCACATCAATATTTTGGCAAGTTTTTTAAAATCATGGATCTTTGGCATTGACCAGGGTTTCTATCAACAACAAAATTTTCATTTCTAAGCAGTTTTAGACCCACATCTAGGGCACAAGGTGTGCAAAACTTCTTTTTTTGAAGCTACAGCAAAATTTGCAAAACTAATTTGCAGTTCTTCCAACTGGGGTTGGAAATATATTTTAAAAGGTCTTTAACCAGCAGGTTGTGATTACAAGTTGTGGGAGGGATGGCTTCATTTGTTACAACCCACCCTAGTTTGCATAAAAAAAATTCAATTTTATCTATCCAGCTGCTCAGACATTTTGTCAAACAGTTTGGCTAAATGAAGTACTGAACTTGTTTCCCAGCTTGAATTCAATATTTAACGAATTGTTTCTTACAAAACATTCAATATAGAAAAAATCTTCACCAGTGCAGATATGAGAAATTTAAACATCCATGTTGCCAGCACCAATGTGAATACCACAGTTATGTCATTTAACTCAACATTACATTCCAGGATAAGATTGCAGATTAAATATATGCAACTCTGATATTAATGACTGGGAATAATACATCAATAACAAATTGTAGGTATTGCTTTTAAACTCTGACCTGGATTGCTACGGTTTGTTTATCTGCAGTTTCAATACTCAGAACTGTCTAGTCATTTCTTTACACAGGCCTTCAGAAAATACCTACTACAGCAAGAAAATATTGACATGCCTGAAAAAGTGTAATCTCAGAGAGACTGGTAGCTGAGCTAAAGAGGCAACAGCATATTAGAGCATATTCTTTCCTTCAGTGGATCTTAACACTGAATTCTCATATTAACCCACCTCACTTACAATCGACTATACAGCTCCTCCGCTAATTTCAACCCAGGCACTATAAATTGTGATTCATTTGATGACCCGATCCTCCACAATATCAAAGCACTTCACTAATAAAATCACTCCCCTTATAACTGCACTCCCTTAAAGTAACTTTAGCAATTGGAACAATCCACTGGGTCTCCCTTCATATATCGAATCCTTACTGGCGGCAGAAATAAGGAACCGCATATAATGTGAAACACTATTTAATAAAGCGTTTCCAAAGAGACTGGTAGCTGAGCTAAAGAGGCAACAGCATATTAGAGCATATTCTTTCCTTCAGTGGATCTTAACACTGAATTCTCATATTAACCCACCTCACTTACAATCGACTATACAGCTCCTCCGCTAATTTCAACCCAGGCACTATAAATTGTGATTCATTTGATGACCCGATCCTCCACAATATCAAAGCACTTCACTAATAAAATCACTCCCCTTATAACTGCACTCCCTTAAAGTAACTTTAGCAATTGGAACAATCCACTGGGTCTCCCTTCATATATCGAATCCTTACTGGCGGCAGAAATAAGGAACCGCATATAATGTGAAACACTATTTAATAAAGCGTTTCCAATTCCCCACGACTCCTGGAAACATACGCAGCTCCTCTACAAAATGTTGTCTGACTTAAGGAAACTTTAACAACTTCATTATACTCCATAAGTATTAAGGAGCAACACCATATTCACTTTCCATGCTGGAAATTGCGATGGCATGATGAAGCTCACACGAGCCCTTTAAATAAACAACCTCTCCCATATAACCTGTTTCAATTTAATCTCTGCCCATCGCGTCTAGAAGACATTTCAGCTTTGGCATCGGTGGTAATCTGCTTCCTGTATAAAGCCCAACTCTTCAATACTTTGAATTAAACATGAGGTCAATCGGTTCACTCTTTCACAGCCCCGACTCCCTTGCATAACTTGTAATTCGCATCTCCTAAAGTGAATGCGGCAGCTATTGCATATACCCGATAGCATTCGATAAAGACTCACAAAGGAGTGATTCTCCACGTAGCTCCATATCCTGAAGTATTTCACTTCTTTAATTTGACAACATCCTCACAGGCATCAATTAACTCCAAGAACTTGTCTCTCTTCCAATTCTAGGCTGTGATTCTTTTCAATGATGACAGTGACCAAAAAATAGGAAGGAATGGTGTATAACTCTTGCAGCTTCCATAGTTTTAACGGCTTCTTGATTGCAAAAAACGTATGGCCTTAAATAATATTAATGTCTGAATTCAACATTTGACCTCCTCTCTGATATGCTTGACCTGCGCATCTCATTTGTCATGCCTGTATGTAGCATATGACACCAAACTTCCTCATGTCTTTCTTCCACTCAATCATGGAATGGCTGCTGAGATATAAGAAATTGAATCCATAGCTAGAGGTCACCAACATATAGGCCACAATTAAAAAATACCAACTTTAATATATCTCCATTCGGCTTCCAATATCCGTCCAACTTCCCATGAGGATCTGACAATGTAAAATCTTCGACCACTTTCAGAACCTTGCTCTCTTCGTATGCTTTCCCTTTGAGATTGAATTCAGTTCCTTTCCAGGTTAAACAACCCACGAGTTGCTCCTTGAATGATTCGATTGAAACAACAGATTCAATTCTCATGGAAGTGCAGTTATACGGAAGGAAAGGCAGCTTATTATGCATCGATTCCTTATTTCAAAGGGATCAAACAAAGGAAACATAATTTCCCTTTAATTTAATTCTGCTTATATACACTCTGAACAATAGAAAAAATTATTCAATCAAAATGACATCTGCAGACTTTGAAATATAATATCTTGAAATAATTGAAAGACTCCATTAAAGCACTTGCATAATCCCTGAATTGGAATTATCAACAATCACCTAGGGAGTGTCTCTCAACCCCGAAGATGATATTTCTTGTGAAGGATTTCGTCTTCACAAAGTTCTGGAAATTATCCAACAAAACAATCTTCTTCCAAACCCATAACCAGCCTCCTGAAACAATGCTCCAGCAATTCTTTTATTCCTTCCCCTTCGTAACTCCTCATGTCTTCTTGAATTCTCATCTTTTTCCTTTTCGCCTTTTATTTAATTCTCTTTTGAAATTCAAAAGTAATTATTTAATTTATTTAACTTTTCAACTTAAGTTACTTTTGCCCCACTTAAATAATTAATTTAAGTTGTCTTTTTTAATTTAGCCTTTTTCGACCAACATTAAGTTAATTAATTAATTACAATGCTGACTTAAAAAAATTGGGGACATTACATCATTACCCAACATTATGTTGGAATGCAGCCAGTGCTTCATTGGCAAAAATTACAACACATGGAAGCAACGCATGCTCACGATTTTCAAGTGCAGGTGCCCTGATAAGATCGTCCTCACTACCGACACCCGACCTACAGTTGCGGGTAAAGACCAAGACAAGTTTTGTCAAGCGTGGTAAAGAAGCCATAATGTTCATAAAGCTATCAGTGCTTGATGAGATGTTTCTAGAGGTACAAACAAGAAAAACCTCTACAAAAAATTGTAAGCACCTACAAGATATATACGAAATGCCTGATAAAGGAAAGACTTTCTTCCTCAAAAATATGTTTTTTTGGATTATGATGAATGAGACATCCTTGCAAGAGCATTTGCTCAAAACCAAGGATATCAGAGATCAATTGTTTGCCATAGGTCAGAAGATGGAAAAAGATATGGTGGTTATTACGCTGAAAAGCTTACCATGATCCTATCAACACTTTATTGAGACACTCAATATCACCTCTACCAGTGTTGACCTAAAGTTTGAGGAACGATGCAATAAACTATTGCAGCGGGATAGATGGAAGAAACAGTTTGGCAACAATAGTGATACACAAAGTGTGGAACAAGCATTTGCAGCCAAGGACAAAGGCAAAGGAAAATAGTCACAAAAGAAAGGTCAAGGGAATAATGAAGATACTTCGAAGAATCTGAAAAATTATCACGTCACTATTGTGGTAAACTTGGTCATATGAAGAAGTACTATAAAAAGAGGTTGGTTGAAAAGAAATCCAACACAGGAGGGCCTCCATCAAAGGCTCATGTTGCCAAGCAATGAGGAGAACGAGTCACCCTTCTATGCTTTCATGGCCAAACAATCAGCAAATCAATCAAAGTCAATTGTATGGTACATAGATTCTAGAGATATCGACATTTCACGCATAGGGAGAGATTGGTTCACAAAGTACACGGCTTGCTCAAATTCAATGATTTTCAGTGGTGGTGAGTACACAGTTGTTGGCAAAGGAAATGTGCAGATATCTTCTAGAGGGAAAAATCTCATTTTTCTCAATGTGTACTATGTGTGGAGGATGGAGCTCAATTTACTCTCTATGAGTTAGATTATGCACCATTGTCCCAAATTGGATGTCATATTTAGCAAACACAAATGCTACATTGTTGACAAGGAATCCAAGAAAACCATCATTGCTTGTACCAAAGATCATGGTTTGTATCGGCTTGCTGATACTAAACATGTTCATAAGCATGCATTGGTAGCCAAAAGTGCATATGCTATCAATACACTATGGCATCAACGGTATGGGCACATTAATCTATCTTATCTATCTCAGTTGTATTAGGAGAATTTGGTAGAAGGCCTTCCTAATATTCAGCAGCAGATCTCTAGTGTTTGATGTGCTTGCCAAGCAAGGAAGCAGCACAGAACTCTTTTTTTAGTTGGACAAGCTTAGAAAGCCTCAAGATTCCTATGGCTAGTTCATGCAGACATTTGTGGACCAATGAACACGGCATCTATCACTGAAGCCAGGAATTTTCTTCTATTTGTGGATGATTTCAATAAGAAAATGTGGGTGTATTTTCTGAAAGTAAAAGTAGATGTGTTTAATGAATTCCAAAAGTTCAAATTATTAGTAGAGAAAGAGTCAAGATGTGACATCATAACTCTTAGATCGAATAATGGAGGTGTATTATGTTCAAAGGAGTTCAATAATTTTTTTGCTAAACACATAATCAAGAGGCAATACAGAACACCCTATACTCCATAGCAGAATGGAGTAGTTGAGAGAAGGAACCCTACAATTACAGAGATGGTCTAGTGTATGATGAAGAAAAAAAGTGTTCCCAAGAAGTTTTGAGTTGAGGCAGTTTACACTACAATTTATCTACTCAGCAAGTCTTCAACATAGGCAATGAAGGAGAAGACCCCAGAGGAAGCTTGGTCTAGAATGAAACTTAACATTAATCATCTAAAGGTCTTTGGTTCTCTAGCGTATGCCTAGATTCTAGATGAAAAGAGAACTAAGTTAATGCTTATAGGGTACGGTGACAATCATAAAGCCTACTGGCACCGACTGATGTGGACACTAACTGTTTGATTCTTAGCAGAGATGTTGCAATTGATGAGGAAACTGGGCCTTTTCAACTCTCTCCAGAGTTCAAGATTACCGACGAACATGTTGTGGCTGAGGATTCAAGTATTTAAGCTTCACCTGAAGGGGGGGTGGATTCTAAGCATGAGAGATCTCCCAAGCAGACAAGAGTACCAAAAATTTTGGAATTTCTTAATGATAACCTAGATCAGCATCAAAATGACACGGAAATAATAAGTCCAAGTCATCATGACAACATTGATTTGGCAAAAGAGACTTCCAAGAAGATACCAAAGTGGTGGGGAAGCACCATTCAAGATGTTTGGGATGATGAAAAGATCAAAGGCAGATCATTAAGAGGCAAGAGCAAAAACACAATTAACTTTGCTCTTACGACCAAACTTCATGGAGTGTATGAGCCCCAGGAATTTGCGAAGGCAAAAGGAAAACCTCAATGTGAAAAGGCCATGGAAACTGAACATAAGAGTCTTATGAAAAAAAAGACTTAGGATCTTTCAAATCTTCCACTAGGGAAGAAACCCATTGGCTGCAAATGGGTGTACAAAGTCAAGTACAAAGCTAATGGTATACTTGACAAATACAAAGCACAATTGGTTGCTAAAGGGTTCTCACAAAGAGAAGGCATTGACTATGCGGAGACCTTTGCTCCAATAGCAAAGATGAGCACCATCCATTTAGTTCTAGCCATGACAGCTCAGTTTAGCTATAAAGTCCATCAAATGGACGTAAAGAGTGCCTTCCTCAATGGTGACTTGGAGGAAGAAGTGTACATGTCTCAGCCTCAAGGTTTTCAACTTGCAAGAAAGGAGAATCAAGTATGCAAACTAAAGAAAGGTCTATTTGGCTTGAAGCAAGCACCCAAGGCATGGTAAATAAAAATTGGCAGGTATTTGGTTGATCATGGATTCCAGTAGAGTTGTTCGGATCCAAATTTGTATGTCAAAAGCATAGGCAATGAGATCATTCTATTGGTCATTTATGTAGATGATATCATTATTACAAGTAGTGAGGCACATTTGATTGATCAAATCAAGTGTAAAGTAAAGATTGAAATGACTAATTTAGGCCTCCTAAATTACTGTCTAGGTGTAGAAATTTAATAAACAGGTGATGGTATTTTTATTTCTCAATCTAGATATGCCAAGAGTTCGCTCGACGAGTTCAAAATGACAGATTGCAAAAATCTACACATATGGAGAAAGGGCTAAAGCTTTCAGCCAAAACAGACTCAAAGGTAATAAATGACTCAACATTCAGGCAACTAGTGGGCAGCCTCATATACCTTATAGCCACTAGACCTGATTTGAGCTTTGCTATGAGTTTCATCTCTAGATTCATGACAGCCCCAAAGAAAAACATTGGGTTGCAGCAAAGAGAGTGTTGAGATATGTCAAAGGGACACTTGACTTTGGCATTTTGTACAACAAAAGCAAAGATCCTAGGCCAGTTGGGTTTGCAGATTCAGATTGGGAAGGTTTTGTTGATGACAGAAAATCCACTATTGGATATGTTTTCAGCCTTTGCATGGGTGCAGTCACATGGACCAGCATGAATCAGCAGGCTGTAGCTCTTTCCTTGAAAAAAGCAAAATATCAAGGAATAGTAAACACAACATGTGAGGCAATACGGCTCAAAAGGATGCTTTCAGACATGAAGATGCCTCAACAAGGCCTTCACCCTTGTTTTGTGACAATCAAGGGATGCTAAAGCTTGCCAAGAATCCAATCTTCCACAAGCATACAAAATATGTGGAGCTTCATTGTCATTTCATCACAAAACTTGTAGAAGATGGATTGGTGATATTGCAATATTGTTCTTCTAAGGATCAAACTATAGACATTCTTACCAAGTCTTTGGGTCCTGAAAAATTTGTAACATTTCAGGAAAACCTTGGTGTCATTAGTAGATTGACCATTAAGGGAGGGTATTAAAGTATTATTGTGATATTTAGTATATAATGGTCAATTAGTATATATGATCGACTTGAGGAATATTCTTTATTCTTTTAGTTAAGTCCTTATCCTTTTGCTTTATTAGTTGTTGCTCTTTTCCTTTTCATATAAAGCATTTGTAACTCTTATTTAAGGATGTTTTCACTCAGTAAATATTGAATATCTTGGTAATCATCCAGTGTCGATTTTTGTTATAGTTTCTTCTACCAGGTCACTCCTATAATACTATGTTGGTGATGGAGGGGCCTAAAAAAGGGGTTGTTAAAAAGGATGGTGCTTCTTCAATGGTGAACATGGTAGATGTCAATCTAGCCAAAAAGGAAAAGCTTTTAGTTTATAGGGAGTTATGAGAGTTAAAAGCTTTTTAATCTATTTTGGGTAAGTAAAGGAGAATTTGATAGTGACTCATTCTCACTAGCATTTATAGGTGTCCAATGCTTTTAATTTGTCATCCTTTGACTCTGGGAAATTGGCAAGATCCTTAAAGTGCATAAAGGTTTCCACAAAGTAAGATTCCTACACTTCACGTGCATGGTGATGGTGATAGGGTTGGTTTTAATGTGGGTGGACAAGAGGAGGTACTAGTGTAAGAAGTGGTGAGTTGGGTGTACCCTCTAGGCAAAGTGTATGATTTCCTAATGTTGTCCAAAATGCCCATTTCCTAACTCCAACATCTCCCTTGATCCAAGATTGTGTATGATTTCTATTAAAGTAATGTTTTATCTTGTAATGGCCAATTAGCTTTTAGGACAGACTTTAGGAATCTTCTTTAATAAAGTCATGTTGACTTTAGATATGTTTCCTATGAGTTGTCATCCTTATCTTTTGTAGATAAGATTTACCTTTTTGCTTTATGAGTTGTCAATCTTATCCTATGAGTTGTCATCCTTATCCTTTGTGGATAAGATATTTGTCATCCTTATCCTCTGTGGATAAGATATATGTAATCCTATATAAGGATGCTTTTGCTCCTTATTTTTTAACAAATTATTATGCAATCTTGGTTAACTTTTTGTGTGTTGTTTTTGTAATAATTTTTTCCCCTCAGTTTGAAGGCATGGTCAATTTGCTAAGTTTGTGTAAGCCACTGGCATTGTGGAGCCTCCCTTCTTGGCATGACCTTCCTACCAAGTTCACTTTTTTTCTAGGTTTGTTAAGGTATCAAACTTCCCAATCCATTCACACCCTTTGCCTATTTCCCACCCTCGTTTCCTCATCAATTAAGGTTTTGGAGTTTCCCATGCCACCTTACCTCTTCACCAAAACCTCACTCCTTCACAAAACCTACACTAGGAATTCGGACTTCCCCACATCGGCATGCTTCACCTACAAACCCCAACATCTGAACATCGACTCTCTCGCCTCTTTTCACTGTTCATCTCCACCTACCTCCCTATATGTCTAGAGTGCCATTAATGCTCAAACCAATGATGTGTCTTCCAAAAGGATTTCTCACAACACAAAACATTATGTAATAATGAGGACGTGGATCAACATGTACCTCCTATGGTGCACACAAAGAAGATGAATCTGACCACCATTTATGTGATAGTTAGAGTTTCGAACCCAAAGGGGCTCCTCACCATACTTGTTGAGGACAATTGCAAGTCCTTGGGGATTCTCCTCCACACCTTCCAAGCTCGTTTTCCACACAGAAGGACACCATTTTCGGCTCGAAGTAAGGTAAACAACTCTCAACAGGTACCGAAAGCCATTTCTACGAATGAAGCCCAACACAAAGACCACTATGCAATTTTCAATACTCTTCCTTGATGTCTTAAGATTGTAGAGACAGGATCAAGAGGCCATCATGAACAAACCAACACAAACCCGAAACCGAAATCATCATGAGTACTCATTGTTCAAGCATCTATATCTAAGGATGAAAACTCAATAGATCTCACGTCGGATGGCGAAACCCCTTCATCTAAAAGAGTCTCACACAGAGGTTGTGTTTGAGCTTTAGTAGTGGTGAATCTTCAGCAATATCAATCTAGTTCGATTTACAGGTTGTCTAGGGATTAATCCATTGTATTTTCAGTTTGTATTGTGGTTGTGCAGCCAATATTTCATTTAAAGGGGCATATTTTAGTACTTTCTATTGTGTTGGCTGCCATAACCATGTTATGTAAAAGAGTTTCAATCCCATTTAAAGTAAATGAGGGGTTCTGCAATTTTATCTTGCTTGTGAATCCAACTTGTAAATTTGGGTATTTTTGTGAATGTAAAATCATGATTAAATCTAGTCTGACTAGTTCCTATGTAATATATTTCAACTTGCCATCTCTTGTCATTTTAGAACCCGATCTAGACATAGGGTTTGTTGTTATTTGTATAAATGTAAGGCAATTTTTTTGGGTTTGCTAGAGTCGAAAAGGAATCAATTAGGGCATGTCATTTTAGGGTAAAATACCAAAGTCTGAAGCATAATATTGAGCTATTAAAGTTGTGTAAACATTAATTTAATCTAGGGTTTTTCAAGGTTCTAGTTAAATATTTAAGCTAGAAATTTAAATAGCCAAAATATATTGCATTAATATTTGGCTTGGGACATTACAATGGTATTAGAGCCAATTTTCCTACCAACCTATGAATCATGGGGTTCCTAAAATTACTAATGTCAAGTGGAAAAAGCTCTTCAAGAGCCAACAGTAACCAAAACAAAGGTGATGAAAGACCTCTCCAACCCACTTTCTTGCAATTAGTAAAAGACACTCCTCTAAGAGAAGCTCCAAGTTAAACGAAGATATTATTGCCTATTATACTGAATATTAAGAACTTCCACCAAAGATCTAAGAAGGGGTGCCTTTCTCAAATTTAATGAATATGAAGAGTGTATCAAGTTTCGAAAGCAAAATCTACTTCCAACTGAAACATCCCAAAGAGAGGAGATTGTCAAAATCTTTGAAGAGTGCCAAGGTAAATAAAAATCTTTCAAATCTGCATTAACTTTTGATAAGTACTTAATGTTTGAAAGACACCTCTATGAATACATAATCCAAAAAGGAAGGTGGTCAAAACTAAAAGAGATTGCTAAGGAGGAGATTATTGGGCATGGGGAAGAGAAAGGGTTCTCGTAGAAAGAAGAACAATTAAAAGCAAGAGCTCAACAGCCATCAAATGCACTACAACCCATGAACAATTAGTGCCTAGAAAGAAAATTCATTATAAGACACCTCCTTCCAGCCATTAACAAAATGAGGGCTCTCATGTTGAAAAATAAGAAGATAATAGCAAAAATGAGCTTCCAAGACAAAAACTTTGCTTCTCATGCAAAAAGTCTTGGGAACCAAGCCACAAATGCCAAAGAACGGGAGAGGTAAAATCAGATGAAGAATCAAAGAAACTTGATGAAGGTTCAAGAAAGAGGGTGATGGATACCTTTGAGCTGTAATGTCCCCTTTTTAGCCCTTAGCTTTTCGGTGACCGTTAGCCTATTTTTGGAGTCTTGTAGGCTACTCGTAGGCATTTCTAGGGATTCCAAGATTCTTGGAAGTTTCTCGTCCACTTTTCAAGAGGATATTGCAAGAGTTTTGCCAGAGAGTTTTTTGGGTCTTTCTGGGTTCTTTGAGATGCTTGGTGGGCAATCACTACTATTTTTAGCAGAGTCTATTTTTAGTACTTACTATTTTTAGTAATTCATAGCTACATCTTAGAATATGCTTATTTTGAGTTTGGACACACTTACTATTTTTAGTAGTATGATATTTTTAGTAAGTGCTATTTCTTGCAGTGGTCTTGGCAGCAATACAATGCAGGATTTCTATTTCTGGCAGTAGTGGAAATTTCAGTTGTTGGTGTCTTGATATTTTTGGCAATTGGCATCTCCACCATTCTTGGAGTTCGAAAAAGGAAATATTTCCAACTTAAGTTAATTTTATAAAGTCAAAAAAGGCCCCTTGGACCCCATGCCTAGCATGTGACAACTTAAGTTGTTTTAAAAAGCAAAATCAAATCATGACTAAAGTGGACACCTAGATAAAGGGTTTTAAGTGAGTTCTAATGAAGTATTTTATTCTCCCAAGTGTGGCATCCCCTTTTGGAGGGAAAAGGTATTCAAACTTCTAGGTCTCAAAGTGTTATATGTACTCCCTCATTTACTCTCATTTGGTATGCTATTTTGATAATAATGAAGTGTTGTCGAGGTGAGGATTGAATCCTTCAAGGGCTTTGAAGACGAAAACCTTCAAAGTTGTTCTAGTTTCGGCGTTGAGAGATACTCCCTAGCTGGACATTGGAGTGGCTTCACTGCAGGAGTCACCATTGGAATTATTGGTGAAAGATTTTCAGTTTACTTTCAATTATAGATTGTTTTGATGTCTTCTAGCTATGAATTGTTGTGTTAACTCTTCTTGCAGCGATTTGGAAGCTTTTTGGAGTGGGTTTTTAGAAGTTTTCAGTTTGCTGGTTATCATTCTCTGTCCTAGGCTGTACCACATGTTTGTACTTGAAGATTGGAGGTCTTCATAACTTTTTGTGGATATTGGTTTAACAGCTTCCTCATCCTTGGGTGGCCCTTTGCACCAAAAAGTAGAATTTTTGTGGTGGTAATGGATTTTATGCAGCAGGTTGCCCTCCTTGCTAGGCCGTACAAGTTGGGCTGAAGGTGGTTTGAAGGTTTTGATGATTGTCCACTCATGTTTGGCTGCAAATATTCCCTTCATGTTGACGCCTAGACTCCCTTGGGCTATGTTTGATGATTCTACGGTGTTAGGAGTTGGGTTGGAGAGCTTGGTGTGAATTTGTGACCCTTTGAAGTTTGCTGGTTGGTGTTTCAGTCTGCTGCCCCTTCTTTATCAGACCTGCAACTTTACATCAGACTTGAAGCAGCAGCGTTTCAGACCTGGTATAAGCCTTTGGAACTCATTTCATTGAGGTATAATTGCTAGATTTTGGGGGTTGCTCTCATATTATCATTGTAGCATCTTGGGGGAGAGTTTATGCTTCATGTTTTTTGTCATTTCCTTATCATAACTGCAGCATATTTAATCTTGAAGCATTTCTTAATTGAACTGATTGTAACACCTTTGGTAGTACCATTGGTGGTTGCTCATTGTATTTACCATAGAAGCATAAATCTGCAAAAAATCGCAATTAATCGCAACTTTCAATTAGTCGGAAGCAATGACGATTTTTTCAGAAAATTGTTGACAATAGTCAACAATTTTTTGGACGTTTAAATCGCGTTTAAAACGCGAAAAAATCGCAATTAGTCGTCACTTAACCACGTTTAAAATCTCAGTAAAAATAAAACCCTAAAAAACGCGAAATGCATAAGTCAAAACACGCGATGGGGGCATCAGATGAAAGCGACGGACGGGCATCAGTAAAACTGTAAAAAAGCGTGACGGCATCAGTAAAAACGCGCGACGGCAACACTAAAAACGTGCAACGGGCTTCAGTTAAAAGCTCCACATTTCTTCCGGCGACCATTGCTTGCAAGATTTCGGCTCCTTGTTCCAAATTTCGGCTCCTTCCAAGGTCGAAATTCAAGATTCCGTCTCAAGTAGGGCAATGCATTTCGAATTTTTTATTTTATTTTTAAAGTCTAAACTCTAAATTTACAGTTTCACTATTATTAATTTATAATTTTTTTTCTATTAATTAATTTAAATACTAATATAATAAATAAGTAAAATTGTAAATAATACTAATTAAAATTATTAAATATTCATATTGTATTACAATTTACTATTACTATTTATTTTTATTTATTAATTTTAATACTAATAAAAGTTAAAATTAAGATTTACAATACAGTAATTTATTATTATTTAATTAATAAATAAAAATAAGGTTTACAATACAATAAGTTAGTATTATTTAATTAGTATTACTATATTGTTTTTAAATATATTTATTTAGTTTTATAATTTTATTATCATTTAGTATTTTATTAATATTGAATTTTTTTTAATTTTAAAATTGTTGTATAAGACTATAAGTCACTATAAAATATAATTTTAAAATACAATTATCACTTTATAACAATCACAATTATTATATTATTTTAAAAATATTTACTGTATTTTCAAATTGCTGTATTACTATTTTCTAATTAGCTAGTTATTTTAAATTTTATCAAATTTCAATTTTATCTTACAGTGAAATAAAATGCTTTTGCAGATTTCATTCTTGATCACAATGCCACGTCAGAAAGACTTTGCGTGGACACATTGCATACCAATTGACGGTAGTGCAAAGGTTAAATGCGTTTGGTGCAAGGGTGAAGTCAGTGGTGGAATTTATCGGTTCAAATGGCATTTGGCAAAAGAACCAAGTAATAACACCACCATTTGCGAAAAATGCCCTGCAGATGTCACATATCAGGCAAAACAAGCTCTTGATGGTATTGCTGAGGGTAAGGCCAAAAAAGCAAGAACCGGAGTTGAAACAGGTTCTAGTTCTACAAGTTTGAGGACGAATAACTTGGCTGAGGAGGATGGTGGGCAGGGGAGTTTTAGGGAATCCAAATCAACACCTTCTTCTACAGCACGTGGCCCAAACACAGGTGGAGGAAACATTGATGCTTTCTTCCAACCTCGTACTACACCAGGATCACATACCACTTTGGAGAGTACAGGATAGAGGAAGAATGTCCACGCTCAAGCGAAGAAGGCCATTGCAAATTTTTGGTACTCCTCGAGCTTGCCATTCCATGTTGCCAGATCTCCATATTGGCAAGCTATGGTTGATGCTCTTGCAGCTGTAGGTCCTGGGTTTCAAGCCCCATCTTATCAGACATTGAGGACTAGTATGCTCAATGAGGCAGTAAACGATGTCAAAGATGTTCTTAAAGAGCATCGATCAGAGTGGGCTAATAGTGGGTGCACTATTATGTCAGACGGATGGACAGATAGAAGGAACCGAACCCTCATCAACTTCCTTGTCTCTTCTGATCTTGGCATTGTTTTTTTGAGATCTGTAGATGCATCAAATACAATGAAATTTGTAGCTGCATTGTTCAATATGTATGACTCGGTAGTCATGGAAGTGGGACCAGAAAATATGGTTCAATTTATTACAGACAATTCTGTTGCTTGTGTTGCTGCTGGGAGACTTCTGATAGAAAAATACCCCTCCATGTTTTTTACCCCATGTGCAGCACATTGCATTGATCTAACCCTAGAGGACATTGGGAAAATTGAATGGGTTAAGGAGATACTGCACAAGGCTCGCTCTGTTACCAAATATATTTATAATCACACAAGGGTTTTGAGTATGAAGCGCTCTTTCACAGAGGGCAAGGACCTAGTTCGTCCAGGGGTGACAAGATTCGCAACACAATTTCTTGCACTATAGACTCTTTGTCAACAAAAAATGAATTTGAAACGAATGTTTGTTTCAAGAGAGTGGACGGAGTCTGGCTTTGGGAATCAAACAGATGGCATGGCAGTCGCAGATTACATATATTCTACTAGTTTTTGGAATGCGACTGAACAAGTTGGATCATTTTCGGAGCCTCTAGTAAAAGTCTTGAGGCTAGTGGATGGGGATAAATCCCCCATGGGATACTTGTATGAGGCCATGGATAGGGCCAAGGAGGTGATGAGGGGTAGGCTGGAAAATGACAGGGATAGGTATATGCCATTGTGGGACATAATAGATAGGAGATGGGATGGACAGATGCACTCTCCTCTCCATGCTGCAGGATACTTTCTCAATCCATCATTGTTCTACAACTCTTCATTCAGACAAATTGATGTTGAGATCACACAAGGATTGTTAAAGTGCATGGACAAAATGTTTCCAAACCAAGAACGATTGCATGAAGCTATGTCAGAGTTGCAATTGTACAGGCAGGGAAGGGGTTTTCTCTCTTCTAGGGTTGCCGTGGAAGGCCGAAAGACCTTCCAACCAGGTAGACTCTATATAATTTTGATAATCTTTTGATTTTTCATGTCACATGATCATTAAATGTGTCTTAGATTTTAAGATATTCTTACATGATACTCATCTCCATATAATGTTCTTTGAACTTTCAGCTCAATGGTGGGATTTTTTTGGCCACGAATGCAAAAATCTAAGGTGGATGGCAATACGCATTTTGACCCAGCCATGCAGCTCATCCGCTTGTGAGCGTAATTGGAGTGTTTTTTAACACATACATTCCAAGAAACGCAACCGCTTAACACAAAAACGGATGAATGACTTGGTGTTTGTTCACCACAACCTCCGCCTGAAGCTAAAGAAAGCTCAAGGTGAGACTTTTAATACGCTTGCAATCAATTTCAATTGTTGTCATTGTGTATGTCACTTGTAGAGCAAAGACTAATTTCTACATGGACAAAAACAGGAACTATTGAGGAAGATGCCCCAATTGACCTCGACGAGATTGATCCTGAGTCTGAGTGGATTGCTGCATCTGATGATGATGTTCTTGAGGATGATCATGTTCTTGAGGATGTTGAATTTGACTATTCTCTTGGGCCTGAAGATGTAGATATCATGGCGGAGGCCAATGTGTCTGCTGATATACTTGAAGAAGCTCGGCGGGCAACCGGTCACCTAGCAGCTTCAACATCGGGAGCGGGAGCTTATGCCCTCTAGCAAGTCATTTGCTACAATTGATTTTTTGGAACTTTGTACTTAGTTTATAGGTTTACTTTGTACAAAGTCACAAACTATATTGTAATAGACATTTTGACAACTGTTACCATATGATATTTATGCAGTTCTAGTATGTTTTGTGCAATGTAATCACTAATCAGCGATATGAGTATAACCAACGAAAATCTATTTTCTATAATTCATGGATTGAACTCTATATTTTATTTGCTCTCAATGTCTGTATGCTATGGAAATGCCATTAAATTTTTAAAAAAATTACTTTCTGACTGTTTTTCTTCAATTTTTTGCATTTTTTTGTAAATCCAATTTTTTCCCGATTTTTTCCCAATTTTTTCGAAAAATCCTGAACTTTTGGTTTGCCGATTTATTCCCCAAACGATTTATGCTGCTATGGTATTTACATTGCTACTCACCCCACTGAACAAGTGGTGCTCCTGCTGAATAAGTGGTTGAACCTTTTTATGTTACATGTTATTCCTGCTAAATAAGTGGTTGAACCTTTTTATGTTACATGTTATTCCTGCTAAATAAGTGGTCAAGTTCTCATTTACTTTCATGTTATACCTACTGAACAAGTGGATGACTTTCTTTTGATTGGCTGGCTTGCCGCCAAGTATTGGTTTACTTGTAATGCCCGTTGAATAAGCGGATGATTTACTTTCACGCACTTGGTTTGATTACTCACCCCACTGAAGAAGTGGTAGCTTAGAGAATTTCATAATTTGTAAGCCTTACCACCGTATGCTCACCTTGCCCACATCGAGATCTGGGTGATCAGAAAGTGAAAAGTGTTTACTTTCAGTTAGCTTAATTTTCCAGTTGATGCAAGATCCCCTTTTCACTGTATGCTCTCACCTTGCCCACATCGAGATCTGGGTGATCAAAAAATTGAGGGTTGCTTATTCAGTTGTTTATCATTGCATATTGGCTAACACTAATGGGTGCAAGTTGTGAAGTTTTAGAAAAATTAAAGGTGGGTTATTACATCAACATGAGCCACCAACTAAACAAGTTGATATCTATTTGACTTTAAATAAATGTAACTTCCAGCAGAACAATGATGAAGTCAAGCAAGAAATTGTAGAAATTAATCCAAAAGAAGAAGAAAATCCAAAACCAAAGCTACCAAAAAGTGAGAAGGAACAAATCAATAAGAAAGAACGAAAAGATTCTACCATACAAGTTTAAAGTGAAGGATCCTTGATAGAGAAAGGTATGCTAGCAACTTCTAACAAACAAAACGTCTCTATTAATGAAGTCAAGGAGAAACAAACATTACAGATTTAATGTAAAATGTCTCTAATTGAAAAGAATATTTCAAAATCGCTATATTGATAAGCATGTAATTGAAGAAAATGTTTCTGATTCTAGAACTAAAATTCTAAATCACGAGGATGGTTCTATTGAAGTAAATTTCTCACCTAAAAAAGGTAACCTATCTAGCTACCCCTATGATTTCATCATCAAATAAGAGTACAAATTTATTGCAGCCATTCCATTATTGCCATCATGGAAGACACTCTAAGAAGGTGGAAAGAACAAAAGGCATAACTCATAGTGAAGGGCAAAAAGATCCTTTAGTTCAAATCCAAAAGCATGGATGCATAAGGATTTGGGACCCGAGTAATATGTTCAAATCATTCTCTTCAAGATTGGTTATGCATTATAGTATGGGATCCGGGCAGGATTTTGAGGCAAGTAAAGAAACATTTTAATAAGTTTAGTATATTTTTTGCCAATAAGTTCACCAACCTATAAACCTAGCCAAGAGGAAGGTCAAAATTGATCATAGATGAGCTTAAGGAGAACATTGTGAACGATAACAAAATTCAATGGTTGAAAGGAATAGTGGATCGTCACCTCTTGTTTAACTGTGGCAATGAAACAGCTCAAAATTTACATAAGCAAATACATATCATTCAAGCTGGCTTCAGATTTGATATCCAAACTATGGCAAATGCATGTGGCATGGTGATTTGCGGTAAGTTGACAAATGGTTGTCTTCTACACAAAGTCAATGGCATGCTAATAGAACAATAGTTCTCTATTCTTACATTGATTTTGATTCAGTTCCTAGTATTGCTAATGTTGGCATGATATCCTCCACATGTAATGGGAGGAATTTATGTGGAAATGACAAGATTAAGAAAGAGATGGGTAATGATAACTTGATGCACTTGCATCTTCATGATCTGCCATGTGTGGCCAAAGGTTAAGGAGATAATTCATTAAATGTTACTGGAATAATTCAAATGCTGCACATGCCTATGAATTTAAATGCTCAAACTTTTGTCATTATGGGAAATGTAAAATAGTACATAGACCCTTTTATCTAAAGCCGCCTACACAGTCTAATCCGGGGTCCTAGAGATATTTTCAAACATAAGGAAGGCAAGGTGTTTGGTAAATTGAATATTGATGATAGGCTCATCATTTCCTACATTTGGAAATTAAATCTAACCTGGGAAGAATATGAAACACATATTATGAATGTTAACAAGGTTATGGAAGTCCTATGTCTACAGTTCATGAAGCTACACTCTACACTAGAAGACAGAATGATGTTGTTTGAAATAATTTATGATTTAATGGGAGCAAACATAATTACAAAAAATCATCATAAGAAGCAAGCAAATGAGACAATCAAAGGCCTCATTCTGAAAGGCAATAAACAAGGTAAAACTTCATTTTGATATTCTAGATTTCCGGTATAATTGTAGTATGGTGTTTAGCCACTTGTTCTGAAGATTGCAGTTAGGCAAAGGAGATCAATAAATCCAAAGTTTGCAATTAAGTTCCAAACATGACCATCACCCCAGGATGCACAAGGAAGAAATGCCAAAAGGGGGGTACACTACAGAAGAATCTTGCGACTCCTTTGGTTGCAAAAGTGGAAATTATTCTTCGCAATAGTATGCACACTTAGGAAAAGATCAAATTTACAAATCTAGACAGGTACTGTAAAAGATTTGATGAAAGGTATTACTTTCCATATCAAGTCAATCTTAAAATCCTTGCAATATATCAAACCGATTTTGTTTCAAGGGCATATCATAGAATTGCAAGAGGAGCAGAGGTTATTGAGTAAAGTGAAGATCACACAACTTTGACACTTCCTGAACAATACACTGGATACTATGGATTTCTCATCAATAATGAGACTAGTAGAAAGAGTGTTGTTTGTAGCCAGTCAGATTCAGCAAAGGGTAATAGAAGATGTTGCAAAGATTAAAGAGATTCATCTTATTGAGAGAAAGGAACTTGGTACTAAGACAATCCATAAGATTCAAGGAAAGAAGATCATGGCAATGATAGGTATTGGTAATTATAAGGAGGAACCATCTCGCATAAAATTTGTAAGTGGTAATTATCAAAGACTTTGAGTGCTTCCTAGTAAGTGCATATCAAACCCACTCATAATGTAAACTATTTAATGACCAACCCTCCTGACGGATCAGAGTTCCAAATTGCCAAAGATGGGTTCCAAAACGAAATTTGCTGCCATGTTCAAGCAAAAGTACAATCATCCATTGATCAGAACTTTCAATTAAATAGGATGTCTCATGGGACCAGATTTCACAAAATTCAAAATGTTTTGATAGGAAATTATGAAGTTTTCAAAGCAGTCAAAGATTTTGATGTCCTAAAGTGTGAATTGGACAAATTCTCCATGAACACTTCTATTGCTCAACAAGAAAGTTTTACAGAACTTCACGATGTTCCTATAATTGCCAACCAACAGTGGCTACATATCCACATTGCAAAATTATTGATAATTGCATAATGAATATGAAATTGACCAAACTTGTTAGTAAACACATGATTGATGTGTGGATAATCAAAAGAGGTTATGGTAATGCTTTCCTCATTATTCATCAAGAAGTTTTAGGTAAAATATTTTCAATCACAATGGAAACAAAGAGGAATGTGAATTTGCAGCTTATGTTGAGTCATACATCAAATATGGTTATGGATATGATTCATAAGGGGTAAAAAGATGAGGCAGAAATTATTTTCTTCACTTCTTTTTATTTGAACTCACAACTTGTAAGAAACATTATGTCTTATGAAAGAATGAATTTGACAAAAACTTTCATGGTGGTAGAAATTTCTTCAAGTGTAGGGATTTTCGGCCTCTAGTTATATCAAAGAAGTGCAGCAAACGAATGGAAGTGAGAACAGTCAACACATAAAGCAACCAAAGGAAAGATTACGAGTTATAGGGATAGAGGAAGCGACCAAGTTGAGTATAGTTGCAAAGGCTTTGCAAAGAACTATGGATTCAGCTAGTTAAACTGTTTAAAAATGAGAAAATGGATGCATCCCACAAAGAGATAAAAAGGGCTTCCACGGAACCACATGAACTGACTTTCACAAAAGTCATTCAAATGAACATAGATTTGTAAGTTCTCAAGGACAAATTGGGTTCTTGAATCTGCATTGCTTGAGAGCAAGCAAATTCAAGCTAGGGGGACTTGTAGTCCAAAATACCCATTTCCTCACTCCAATGATTCCCCAAGTCCAAGATTGTGCATGAGTTCTTCCCCTTAATTCCCCATGCGTCTACCCAAGATCCCCAAATTTTCTAAGTATGAATACATGGCCAGTTTACTAAGTTTGTGTAAGTTGTCGACGTTTCAGAGTCTCCCTTCCTAGTGTGACCTTCATCCCAAGTTTGCTTTCTCTTCTAGCTCCATCAAGGTATCGGACTTCCTCATCTAGTCATGCCCTTTGCTTACTCCCCACCTTCGTTCCCTCTTCCATCAAGGCTTCAAAGTTTCCCATTCCATCTTACCTCTCCACCAAAACCCCACTCCTTCACAAACCCTTGTCACGAAGTCCAACTTCCACACACCGACAATCCCTAAACACTCAAACTTCAACTCTCCCACCTCTTTCCACTATTCAATTCCACTACCTTTATGTGCTCAAAGCGATGATGTGTCTTCCAAAAAGATTTCCCATGGCACATGAACATTATGTAATAAGACGTGGATCCACATGTGCCTCTAGCAATGCACACAAAGAAGATGAATCTGACCACCATTAATGTGGTAGTTAGGATTTCAAACCCAACAAGGCTCCTCGCCATACTTGTTGAGGACAGTTGCAAGTCGTTGGGGACCCTCCTGCACACCTTCCAAGCCCATTTTCCACACAAGAGGACACCCTTTTTGGATTGATGTGAAGGGAAGCAACACTCAATAGGAACAAGAAACCATTTTTGTGTACTAGGCCTAGGACAAAGATCACTGTGCAATTTTCGACAATCTTCTCGAGTGTCTTAAGATTACAAAGATGGGATTGAGAGGCCATCATGAACAAACCAACACAAACCCTAGCCAAAAATCACCATGAGCACTTGCTAAAGTGTCCAAATTTGAGGACTAAAAGCCACAGATCTATGGAGTTTAACGGACGAAAACCCCATAGATCTCACATCAAAGGGAAAAACCCCTTCCGCTGAAAGAGTTGTCTCACACAGAAGTCACATTTGCACCTTATTGGTGGTGGATCTTCAACGATATCACACCAGTTCGATTTGCAAGTTGTATAGTGAGTGAGCCATTGTATTTTCAATTTGTACTATGGTTGTGCAATCGATATTTCAATTATTTGGGCATATTGTTGTACTTTCTATTGCAGTGGCTACCATAGCCATGTTTTGTAAAAGGATTTCAATCTTGTTTAATGTAAATGAGGGGTTTCACAATTATCTTGTTTGTGAACCTAATTTATAGATATGGGTAATTTTGTGAATGTAAAATCATGATTAAAACTGATCTCACTGGTTCCTACATAATACATTTCAAGCTGCCATCTCATCATTTTGGAACCCAACCCAAGATATCAGGGTTTGCTATTATTTGTATAAATGTAACACCAATTTTCTAGATTTGCTAGAGTTGAGTAGGAATCAATTAGGCCCTGCCATTTCAAGATCAAATGCTTAAGTCTAAAGCATAATAGAAAGTTACTAAAGTTGTGTAAACATCAATTTAATCTAGGGTTTTTGAAGGTTCTAGTTAAATATTTAAGCTAGAAGCTTAAATAGCCAAAATATATTGCACTAATATTTGGCTCAGGACATTATTGAGCCCCTGCTAGGTCGTTGAGCTCACAGGCTTGAGCCATTGTGTTAATGTTTTGTGTTCATGTTGAGGATGAGTTCCCCTAGTTGTGGCCTCACTTTGCTTGCACTAGAAAAAATTCCCAAGATACCAAGCAAAAATATACATATTTACATATTTACATAATAATGTATAAATATATAATTATTTATATAAAGATTTAATATTAAATATATAATTAGTTACTTTTATATAATAAATATATTATGTTATTATATATTGAATATTCATAATATATAATAAAAATATTATATTATTATATATTTATGAATATTCATAAATATATAACAGTATATATTTAAACTAGGCCATTATGATTGGAGGCACTATGCCTCTATTGATCCGGTGTGCTCGTAGGCTTGTATCGCAACATTGAGGTTAATGATGGCATTCATGCCATGAGCCACGCATTCAAACCTCCAATCCCTCATTGAGTTGGTGTGCTCGCAAGCTTTGTGCCCTCACTGAGCTATCATGCTCACGGACTTGGACTATTCACTTGCGTTCATGCCGAGGATGAGGTCCCTCATTTGTGGCCTCGATACTAGCTCAGGCCAGACTAAAAACTCTCGAGGTACAGATCCAAAAAACAATATATTTAAACTTTATTTATTAAATTAGTTAATATATAATACATTTATTATATTAATATAAATTATATTATTATGAAGCTAGCCTTAGTTTGGAAAAAAAATGAATAATTATAAAAATGGTAGTTCGACAGAGCAAAGTGATTCAACAAAAAGGAGAGGCAAAGGGGTGTCAAGAGACAACTAAGGGATGTCAAAAGTGAAGGAAGAGTGTGTCATTGAGGACAATGCCACAAAGGACAAGGATGTGAAGGAGCTAAGCCAAATGGCCATCATCGAGTGAATCATAAGGACTCTGAGGTAAGGGGTCATGTGAAGGTGGATAGAAACGAATTGGACAGAGGAAGCGAAAACATTTCTTCTACCATAAACTTCTTTGTGGTAGATTTCAAATCAACAAAAGGCAAAGATAGGATAATGAGAGATGGCCCTTGGAAAATTGAAGAGGATTATATCTACATCCAAAGATGGGTTCCCAACTTTAATCCACGAGAGATGTTGCCCACAAGCAATCCAATTTGGATTCAAATGTGCAATCTCCTAATGGAGTATTGGTTGAGGGAATGCCTTTATCAAATCGGGGATAGTCTAGGCATAACCCTAGATGTGGATCTAGGGATGAAGGCTTGTTGTTTTTTGCCAAGATCAAACTAATAGCAATTAAGGGAATTTTGTCAACTGTCAAATTGAGCTCTATTGCAGGTGAATGGACTCAAGAGGTGGAGATTGAGGAGCAAAAATCTTTTTCTTACGATGTGGCAATCGAAAACATTTTGAGTCTTCCTATCCACACGCACCAATAATGAGATGGACACCCAAAGGTGGGAAGACAAACTGCAAGAATGTGAACTAAGGGAAAGAAGATGAGGAGGTTTGAATGTTGAATAAGCAATCGTTGGAGGAGAAATCTCCAAGGGTTGTAGAGCTTAAGGGAGCAAACAAAAATGAAGAGAGAATCATCAAGGATGGTTCAGAAAGCCAGCTGAAAGGCGTAGCTCCACTAGCCTTTGTTGTCGGTATGGGTGCTATGCAAGGTTATCCACCATTGACTTGGGAGGAGCTTACCGAGAAGGATGCCATTACTCCGCTAAAGGTAGTAGCGCCCCGGTCAGACAATTCAAAGGGCTAGAACAAAAACCCAAGCAGAAAGCCAACATTAAGGGAGCCAAAGGGGAAAGAAGGGGTTGAAAATGGAGGGAATAAGGTGAAAGGACACCTACTGGACCAAAGGGATTCAATAAGGACGGATGGGCAATAGAGGAAGACTACCCAAAAGCGGATCAAATCAGCATAGTTGATCGAAGATGTATTAGTCAATCGGCTAAAACAATGTTGAATGGTAAATTCAAGGTGGAGACTAGGAGGGATAAGAAATCGAATAAATAAAAGAAGGAGGAGACAGCTGGAGAGAAGGGGCTATCAAACATTAAGGAGTACATGTTGAGATCCAAGGGAGGAAACCCCTCCCTTGGAGAGCAATGAAGATAGTCACTTGGAATGTTAAGGACTTACACGCCTCTAATAAATGATGCATAACCAAGCACCATTTAGAAAATCTATTGGTTGATCTTGTGCTAATTCAGGAAACTAAAATTGGGTTGGAAGAAGGGAAACGCTTTTTAAAGCATTGCGAGATTTGGGGTGGAACCTTCAAGGACTCCAACAACTCAGCTGGTAGATTGGGTATCCTCTGTAAAGTTGATAGAATAGAGTTCAAGGAAATCACAAAAGACCAAAATTGGATGATGTGTGAGGTAAGAGATCTTAACTCTGATATGGTGTTTTCAATTTTCAATGTCTACAGCCCAATCCAAATGGAGGAAAAGAAGAGGCTTTGGGAAACACTATCTTCAATGATTGCCACACACCAAGACAAAAAGATTATTTTGGGCGGAAATTTCAATGCTATCCTGGGGTTAGGAGAAAAAATTGGGGGCTTGCAATCGGAGAATAGAGCAATGGGAGATTTTAGGAGCTTCATCAAAGGAGCAACTTTGTGTCACACCCCACAAAAGAACAGACAATTTACATGGACTAATAGATGGGCAAGCTTCACCAATATATCAAAATAATTGGATCAATTCCTCTATTTGCAGAACTAGCTCGATGAGCAAATTGGTCTTGAGCACTAAATTTTACCAATTTCAATTTCAAACCACTTCCTAGTGGAATTGGAGATTAGAGCAAAGGCGGAACAAATAAAGGGCTACTTCAAGTTTGAACGAATGCGGTTTACAGACAACTATTTGGTCAGACGGATCAAAAAATGGTGGGATGAATCTCCAAAGATAGGGGGACGAAAAGCTATATGTTCTACAAGAAATTGCAATATTTGAAGGAAAAATTGAGAGAATGGAACAAGAATAGTTTCAAAAATATATTCAAGGAAAAGGAAAGAATTGAAGCGAATATGGCTTCCCTTAATGAAAATATCATCCAAAACAGGATGTACCAAGAGGACTACGAGAAAGAAAAGAAATTGATAATGGAACACACGGAAATACTGGCCAAGGAGGAGCTATTTTGGAAAGCCAAGGCGAGAGAGACATGGTTAGACGTGGGAGACCTAAATACAATTTTTTTCCATAATTAGGTCAAAATAAAGAGGACTTGTAGTACAATCGGAGAGATTAAGGACGAAGTTGATAGGATGGTGAGTCACGAGGGGAAATTGAGGGAGCCGTTGTGGACTTCTTTCAAGGACTATTGGCCTCGAATGGAGCTATGGACAAATCAATTGGAGAGGACTTCTTAGAGTGCATCCCACAATGTGTGTTAGAGGAGGATAATAAAATGTTGACATTGTTCACGAAGTAGGAAATCAAGGCGGCTTCTTTTCAACTGCACCTGGATGAATCTCGGAGGCCGGACGGTTTTCCCGCATCATTCTACCAAAAATGCTCGCACATAGTAGGAAAGGAGATTTGGGAGATAGCCGAGGACTTCAGGATAAAGAAGAGATTCATCAATGATCTGAACAATACCGTCATTGCTCTCATTCTAAAGAAAGACACATGCACCTCATACTCAAATTATAGACCGATATCGTTACGCAACACTATACAAAATTATATCAAAATCACTCATGAACAAACTGAAGAAGATATTGCACCATCATATCGGAGAAACAAAGTGGCTTCACCCCTAGGAGGGAGATTGTGGATAGCATCATATTGGCAAATGAGACTCTTCAATCAATAGTAAGCACAAAAGCAAAAGTGTATGACGATCAAGTTGGACATTAGTAAAGCGTATAATAGGGTGAGTTGGTGTTTCATACCAATGATAATGAAGAAATTGGGATTTTGTAATGAATGGTTGGACCAAGTATTCGAATGTATTTCAACGGTATGTTTTTCGGTGCTAGAAAATAGCTCTCTATGCGGTTTCTTTAACACTTCCAATGGTCTGAGATAGGGCGATCCAATTTTGCCATTCCTTTTTGTAATAATGGCCAAGGCCAATAGGTAGACTAATAAAGAAAAGGATGACAGGTGGCAAATGGAATGCAGTAACAGTTGCTCAGAATATGGAGGCAGTTACACATATACAATTTTTCGATGACACGATATTGTTTGGAGAAGCGAGTATGCAAGAGGCGGAAGAAGTCAACAACATAGTGGATAGATATGTTCAATGCTCAAGTCAAATCTTAAATAAGGATAGAACCAGAATTTATTTCTTCAACACAAATAAGTCACTGCAGAGGAGAATCTCCAAATTTTTCAAGTTGTCGATTGAGAAACTTCCATCAAAGTACTCGGGGGCCCCAATGTTTATAGGAGCAACTAGAACTGGCTTGTGGAAGGACATAATAAGGAAGTGTAGGAAAGAAGTTGCATCGTGGAGGAGGAGGTGGTTGTCACTGGCTGGAAGAATTACAGTGATCAAGGCAGTATTGGCTGCAGTCCCAATCTATGCAATGTCCTACCTGCAACTGACTAGGAAAGCCTCCTCAACACTGGAAGGAATAATGGAGAAATTCCTATGTGACGGGTCAAACGAAGAAAAGAGGGTCCCTTTGATTCACTACAAGAAGGTATGTAAGGCCTCTAAAGGTGGCAGAACAGGAATAAGCGAGATCCAAGCTTAAAACTTGGCTCTCAAGGCTAAGTTGGTATAGAAGATGTATTCCACGCCAAAGAAGTTGTAGTTTAAAATGTTACAAAACAAATATTTAGACAGTGATGAGCCTCGTAGAATCCTCACTATAGAAAATTAGGGCAGGGGATGATCAATCTGGAAGTTTATGTGGCAATCTCGACCAATCATCACTAAACACTTAACCTGGAATATAAACAACAAGAGGAAGGTAGACTTTTGGGAGGACTCATGGGAGGGTTATATGCCTATGAAAGAAATCGATGAGCTCGAAGAATGTAAGGACATACTGGAGAGAAGTGTCGATCAGATAGAGGCAAATTACATTAGATTAGTGGACGAATTGACGGGAGAAAATTATGAATGGATAGATGTGGAAGCATTTCCAATCAACAAAGATGCTAAGCGTGCCCTTCAATGAGAGTTGAGCCAAAGGAAGATCACCATGAACACTAGAGAAGACATGATAGTGTGGTGTGGTGCTCAGTGAAGATGGGGTATTTTCTAAGACAAGAACAAGTCGAAAGCAGGGAATGGTTGAGTGTTTTTTGCTGGAATAAATACATACTACCAAAAGCTAGCACATTTACATGGACCACAATCCATAAGAGGATTCTTACCAGTGACCGTCTACACAGCATTGGGATTCTTGGCCCGAGTAGATGCCCGATGTGTAAATGCAGTGAGGAATTGGTCAATCACCTCCTCAATTGCCATTTTGCAACACAATGTTGGTACTAGTTGCAAGTTAAATTGGGATGGTTCATCCCAAGACAAGAGGACATAGTGGAGTTGATGAAAAGTTGGTCGGGGAGGTGCATTTTGGGCTAGGCTTTGGTTGACAACTCCCTCGATGTTGATATGGCAAGTATGGAAAGAGCACAATAGGCACATCTTCAACAACATAGAAGGATCGATGGAACAATTTTGCACGAAGATTGAAGTAGGCATATGTGAGGTGATGAATGCAAAGGCCTCTATTGGGCCGAGATTGAAGTTTACTTGTTGGGATAATGATATTCAAAAATAGTGGAATAGGCTAAGAGTGTTGAAGATTAATGATCAAGGGGAGGACAAGACAAACAAAAGAAAGGTAGTGAAGTGGCTCGCCCTCCAAGTGGGAGGCTCAAACTCAATTTCGATGGGGCGTCGAACGGCAACTCCAAATTGGCTGGTATGGTTGTGTGATCAAGAATAGTGAAGGTCGTCTGGTTTGGGCCTTGTCAAGGACTATTGGGGTTGCCACCAATAACGAGGCGAAAATGGAGGCGTTGACAAGGCATTTGGTTGTGCAGGGCTAAGGGTATAAGGCAAATGGACATTGAGGGTGACTCAATGATCTGCATCAACGCAGTAAAGAAGGGAGCCTCCAACTGGAAACTACAATCTTGGGTAGGCAAGATATGGGAAATCTTAGAGGAACTAGACGATTTCTTAATTCGAAATGTGTATAGGGAGGCAAATAGAGCCACTGAAAAATTGGCCAACGTAGGAGTCAATCAAGAGCCACAAGAAATAGTGGATAACCCTCTTGAAGTGTGGTGGCAAGGGCTAAGGACAGTTCTAGACGAGGAGAATCACAAGTAGAGAGGAGGTGCACAGGGATGTGGAATAAAGTAGAGCAGCAAGTAAAATTGCCATAGGAAACATTTCTTCATTCAATCATCATCAGGATCGTCTAAGGCCAAACTAAGGGTGGAAGAATTACAAGGTGGAATTCTTGTCAAAGTGTATGACTAGGATGGAAGGCAGATCATCAATATTTGTGAGAGGTAGTGGTCTATGATGACATAAGGATCATTGAATCACATGACTTGATCGGCTTTAGGATCTCCTGACTGGCCTTTTCAATCCTAAGGGCTAGGTTGGCTCTAATTAAGAAGATGAACAAAAGAGGGAAGATGCAAAATGGTTGGGCATGCCATCTTTGGCATTAGTTGCACTTGCACTCCAGAGACAATGGAGGAGCAGGTTCAAAGATTGTTTAAGGCGGACGTTGAGGAGACAAAGAAAGCAATAACCAAGATTGTCAATGCAGAGAAATGGCTGAATGGTCATCTCCACAATCGGTGGGTATATGAATTATTATTTTCCAATATAGTGCAAATCATGGGAGCTAAGACATGGGGGACAGTGGTGGCACAAAATCTGGTAGCAAAGGCGAATGTGGAAGTTGTAAAGTGTGACATTCCCTTAATCAACAAAAGGCCAATGGCTGGGCTAATCGCCGGAATTTTCAATGTGAATGCTATCAAGAAGAAGAAGGTATCAACCCAAGCGTTGGAACTGTTCAGAGATGGTTTGCAAAGGAAAAAAATGGACACATTTAGTTATTTTGTTAGTGAGTATGGGAATCTGTTCTCCCCCCTCAAATCGAGAGGATCGCTGAATTCTCTAAGGGCATGTAGTATGTGATGCAGCTGAGGAGCCCATAGACGGGACTCTGTTTTGATCAATGTAAACACCACTTTTTGAATTTAATAGAAGGGAGCTGCCCCATGACAGTGCTTACCAATCAAAAAAAAAAACCTATTATTATGTTTTTAAAATTAAAGAGTTTTGTATTTTTTATAAAATATAAGTTAACTTTATAAATATCTAAAAACCACAATGTTGGTCTTTTAATGACCAAAAAGTTAAAATCCTTATATATCAAGATTTTCAGAGTAAATACCACTAATTTATAATCATAGCTTTTTTCTGATTTTCATTGTGGGTTCATTCTTATGTTCCAGTTCCCGCCAGATTATTTAGTAAGTCGAATGGGGTGTGCAGTCTAAGGGGAGTTGGTTTATAACTTTATCCAACACCACTTAGCTTCTTTGGCTCAGAAAAACAACGGAAATTACAGTTTCTTCTGCATTGCATACAGAATTCCTTGATGCCTCAAACTCTACTCCCATAAGCTTAAACTTGCAAACATTTATGGAAAATAAATTTATAGAGCTTAACCACAGTTTTCAAAAATCAAAAAATGTGTATTTTTTCCCTGAACGGTGGTCCTCGGACACTCCCCACAGTACAAAACATCCTTAGAGATGTCCTCTGCTCAGCAGGGATGTCCCATCTTGTAGGCACCAGCGGAGGGGTGGTGTGGGTACATCTTATCAGCATCCCCATGTTCCTGTTCGCTAAACAGCAGGCCACACTGACAATTTCTAATGTTTTAGTAGGCGGTTTAGATTGACAATTAGGATTTGTTGGCTGTATGGGAACATTTTAGACCTTGTCCAAATCTGCCTGAGCATTTTTAGCCATAATAGAATTTTCTTTAGGGTGGGTCACAAATTGTTTCAGGAATTAAGTCTGCTGTTACATATTGGTAGGTTGGCTGAATGGTGATGACATTTGGGAAGTTAGGGTATTCTCTGGAACCGTACCAGCAGTACAGCACTAAAAACTGCAGAATTCCTTCCAAAGCCAACACAAAATGTCTTGGAATCTGTTGCAGCTTCTCCTTTATCAGAATTCTAGGATTTCTTTTAAAGATTTTTTGATTTGGGCCAAAAAAACAAACATCATTTTCTTTGAAGGTTTAAATTAGTGAAACAAAAGCCTATTCTAGATTATTTGACTGTTGCAGATGCAAAGAGAGGCTCGGAATGGCTCCACTGCGTACAGAAAGTTGTGCATCTGAACATTCAAATCCAGGCCTCAATTGACAATTCTAGCAGCTCTAGACATCAAATCAACAAAATGTCAGATGAAATTGGACGGAACCTTCAGTTTCAGGTGAAATGCTTGAGGTAGGAGCTGCCAAACATATTGCATAAGAGAAGCAAGAATGGCAAAAGAAGAAAAAAGGGAAATTGGAGCTTGAAGAAAATTTCTAACATATAAAAATTTTAAGGGCTTCAATTTCAATTTCTGACATTTTATCAGGTTGTTTCAATTGAGATTTGGGGTTGTTGGCTATGTGGTCACAGTTTAGGCCTTGTCCAAATCTGCTTGAGCGTTTTCAGCCATAATTGAATTTGCTTTCTTTATCTGATTTGGATGAACTAAAGGTTTGGTTAGATCAAAACTTGCTTCAGGAATCAGATGTGCTAGTAAATCTCTGTAGGCTGGTTGAATTTTGTTGATATTTAAAAAGTTATGGTATTCTCAGGAACCATGTTGGCAGTACCACTCTAAAAACAGCATAATTCTACTTCTAAACCCAACAAAAAATGTCTTGGAATTTATACTAGTTTCTCCTTTATCAGCTAGGGCTTTAAATACTAATTTGGGTCTACGACTTGAGAATTTAAACATCCATTTCCTCCCTTACACCTCTCCTTATCTTCCCTACATCATTTCACCTATAGTTCTGATACCATAGTAGAAAGGAAAATGGAGAAAAACTCATAAAATAGAGTTATGGTTTCTTGTGCTATGCTTCATTTGAATCAGAAATAAAATGGATGAATACATAAAGTGAAAGAGATGACCAACCAAATGTCATCTAATCAATGACTACAAGGTAAATTAAACACATCGTCCCTTAGAACTAACTTATAAAGCATAATGTTACATTTTGATACTGTGCATTATTTTCTCTATCAATGGATTTTTATAAAATAAGTAGATGGATTAAGTATGTCTATTATAATTTATATTAACCACTCTAATTCCCTATTTCTGCCATGGATTTCAATTTAAACAGTTTTTCTTTACAGTCTATTGTCAGGTTGGATGTTGATTTTATGTTTTGACTATTATATTAACCATTCTAACATTGTATTTCCTATTTCTTCCATGGATTTCAGATTACACAGTCTATCGTCGAGTTGGATGTTGGTCTTATGTTGTCCAAATGTCAAAGGTGTACAGCCATTAAACCGTCTATAAGTACAGCCTATTTCTTGTTTTTGTAATATATAGAAACGAAATTCACTACCCCAATAAACATCTCCTCTCCATTTTCACTGATTGTTGCCTATTACCTTCACTATTTTACTTTCAAATATCAGAACTCTTCAAGAGAAGAGGGCATGTCATTATGATGGATGATCTTTTCCTCAAGCAGATACCATCTAGCACTGCCTTTACTGTGATCTACAAGTTCTTCTTTAAATGCTCTCTCAAGTGGCCGTTGTAGTAAACACCAACGACATGAAAATAATCATGTGATAAAAATCTTAATATAAGTTCATACTAAGATTGTATAGTTCTTGATGATAGGATACCAAGTCGTTGATCATTAACATCGAATTGTGGGGAACAAGCTTTTCTAAACACCTGAGAAGTATGACATCTTCCTCATCCAACAAACTGGGAATTAGAGGCAGCATGATCCCATAAGCTACCTGCACATTAAACTTTGATTTATAAATAAAACAGTCAATGGTTTCAGTATGCATCCCAGAAAATACCTTTAATTCAAACAGACATGCTAATGATGAAACCTAGAAAGAGAGTATGCTATCACATTTTCCTAATTCATACTGACAAGGATAGAGACTTACAAAGGCTTTCACATATTCTAACAGAATTTTGTGCTTTTGACTGAATGAAAAACTTGCTTGTAGGATTATGAGGCCCAAAGGTTCCTTATTTCTGCCGTTGATTTCAGTCAACACAGTTTTTTCTTTACAGTCTATTGTTGGGTTGGATGTTGGTCTTATGTCGTTCAGATGTCAAAGATTTATGGCCATTAAATCATCTATAGGAACAACCTATTTCTTGTTTTCCTAATAGAGAGACGAGACATTCACTGCCCCTAAAAGCATCTTCTCTCCATTTTCACTGAGTGCCAGTTACTATCTACACTATTTTAATCTCAAATATCAAAACTCTTCAAAAGAAGAGGGCGCGTCATTATGACAGACGATCTTTTTCTCTTGCAATATCCTGCTTACTATCTAGCACTGCCTTCTCTGTGCTCTACAAATACTTGTTTACATCCTCTCTTGGATGGTAGTTATAGTAAAACCAATGACATGAAAATAATCACATGATAAAAATCTTAATATAAGTTCATAATAAGATTGTATATTTTTTGATAATAGGATACCAAGTTGCTGATTTTTAACATCAAATTGGAGCAATCAAGTTTTCCCAAACACCTGAGAAGTATGACATCTTCCTCGTTCAGCAAACTGGGAATTAGAGGCATTGCATGATCCCATAAGCTACCTGCACATTAAACTACGAGTTATAAACAAAATAGTCGATGGCTTCAATATGCATCCCAGAAAATACCTTAATTCAAACAGAAATGTTAATAATGAAACTTAGAGAGAGACTATGTTGACACATTTTCCTACTTCACACTGACAAAGATGGAGACTTACAAAGGTTTTCACATATTCTAACAGCAGTTTGTGCTTCTGACCAAAAGTATAGCTTGCTTGTAGGATTAAGAGGCCCTGAGGACAAGCATTGAAGAAACTTTTTGAAAAATTGATTTTTCTCTTGCTCTGCATCAGAAAAAACAAGATCTATTGAACCCACTTTATAAAGCGAGCACATCAATGGTGGAAAGAAACAATTAAGGAAACAACATAGAACAAGAAAGATCATTGTATGGAAGAACAGGGAGCTAGAAACCATATATAACCTTTACAAATGTCTGGGACATAGCAGTGTAAATTTGCAAATATTTTGACCAGAAATGCAGTCCTTTGCTGAGAATGAGAAGTAGGAGGCATGTAATTCCCTACTAGATTGCGCATACTAGTGGCCTTATTTGGGAGGCCAGCTGCTGGACCTGACGAAACAGATCCACCACCTTTAAGTGATAGCATAGCAGTACCAGCAGCACGGAAGGGATCATAAACAAGAGTTGCATCTTCCTCAAACACTTGTGTATCATCTGCACACCAACTTGATAAAAAATCTGATGGATGTAAAGCTGATATATCAGCTAGATCTTGTGTCTGAACACAACCCACCATAAGCAAGTTAAAAGGAGACCAAGTCCAGTAATATATTTCCATTTTTTCCTCATTAGCACAAAAAGAATCTCAAACTACTTATCACAAATTCATTATTAAGGTACTTACAATCTTATTCATTATAAATGAACGAAAATTAGAGTCATCAGAGAAAATATCAGCCAGTCGCATTGAATTGAGAAGCAGATGACCTTTTGGAATATTGTCTGAAGAACCCTCAACTTGTGTGGGCTCTTTATGCAATATTCCTTTAAGCAAATCAAGGACCTAACAACAACAAAAAAATTGAAACTTATGATATGGCTGGAGCTGGAAATGGAAGCATGAAAGCAAACAATGCTGATCTAAATTAGTACATTCTTTGCCATTAACTTTTAACATCTTGTTTTGAGAGCTACACCTCTGATGCTACAAATACCGCCAAACGCATACTCCTAGGTGAGCTTGCAACTTCATCCAAATAAGAGAAACTTTCCGTCTCACAAAGCTGCATTAACTGGCAAGAGAAAAACATCAAATTAAAAAGAGTGCTCAATTCATCTGATTTTAAGGAAAAGAGAGCACACAGGAGCCTGAATAAATATCCCAGTAGAGACGACTTCAAAAGCCATTAACCTGAGCAACTCTTCCATATAAGGCACAGACCTAAGATCACCATGCAAACAAGTTTACTGATACTTACAATTGATAGAACTTTGGACTTTAGACGAGACACTGAAGCAACCACATATGATGAATCTGTGAAACTTGAGGGCATTTGAAATTTCAGAACAGATAATGCCAACAAAAGTATGCCTCCATTCCTACACAATTCCTGGGCATTTAAACACAAAATGTCATTGCCTGCAAAGGAAAAGGTAAAATCATATTACCTGAAGAAACAAAGCAACTACTTCTGACCTTATTTTTGAGAAGCCGCTCTCTAAATAACGTGTTTAGGCAAAGAGACTGAAGTACTTGCAAAGAAGCTTCACAATGCTGGGAAGCAATGTGAGCTATTCTTTCAGCAGCAAGAAGGGTCGTTTTCTTGGTCATTATTTTGGCATTCAATGTACGTAATTTAATTTGGAAAAATATAATATCTTTTCTTACTGCATCAAATGAGGCATCCATAAATATGTCCACCTGCTACAACAAGCTTTCTGTTAGTTTCTTTGGCTGTATTTCAGGCTTCCGCATAGTCTCTTATTTTACAGAATGTAAAAATGTTAAGTTTTACCTTAAAAATATTCAAATGTTTGCAAGCCCAGAAGCCATAATGTGAAGATGCACAACGACTTACAAGATACCATATTCATGACTGAAACTTTTTCTATTAGCAGTAACAAGCCTTTGTTTTTCAAGTAAAAAATATTAGCTTAACATTACTAGAATGAAAATATTACTAGAATCCTTTTGTCTTTTTTAATATTAGTAATAAGCTCGTTTTTCACTTATAAGCAACAGATACTAGCTAAAACCACTACAGGGATCCTTGTTCTAAATTTTTTAAATGCACAAAATGAAAGGAGGAATAATGAACCTCTCATCATTAAGAACAAAGTGAAATATACAAACTCAATATAAGAAAAATTATATACAACAAATAATTCAGTATTTGGGTACAATGGCACAGAACAATGGAGAGAAATGAGCATTACTGCAACTGGTATCCAGAAAAATAAAAACTAATCAAGAAATATCAAGGAAATGATTTTCTAGGAAGACAGAAATACTAATGGAATCTCCTAGCTGGCTCTCGACAAATATGTATGATTGTCTTGGACTGCATTTCCATAATGTTTAATTGGAATCCACATATCTTAGCCTTGTAAATCACTCCATTACCTCAAGTTGATACCCATAAAACTTCGATTTCTTCTGAATATTCATTATCATAGAATATTGCTCAAGAATCTAGTTTCTACACTAGTGTTGGATGCTTGTGTGGACTTTAAGCCAAAGCACCCTTTGTAAATGAAGTAAAATTATGATGCAAAATCATCTTAGGATTTTGAATATTGCCATTACATGGTCTAGCTAGATTCCCATAGAATATTGTTTATAAACATCCAAAAGTACTTCTAGTCATCAAAGAATTTCTAGTACTAATTTCCGTAACACAGACGATGGCTTAATGGATGGAATGGTAGCAGCTCGATTACACTTACGTCAGTAATTTAGAAGATTAAAATTTAATTGTGTTTAATCCTCCACTATGCAATGACAGGGACTCAATTGCAACTCTAAAGTTACTTAGTTATGCTCGAGATGTGCAAATGTTTATCTGCAACCACCACACTTCACACACACTCTTCAAGATCTTCTCCAAGAAGGAATTCTTCAAACTTGTAGAGATTGTTTACTCAGTAATTCTACTTGAATGATCAACAAAGAGTAAACGGAAATAACAGAAGAATGGAATATAACAATTACTCGCAACAATGTTTCAGAAAGATATGTCATTGTATCCATTCATCCATTTGTCAAATGTGCACTATGAGTACAATAACAAATATATAGCAAAGCAAACGTTGGTTGAGAATGCCAACCATCGGCAACTACCAATTGTCAGAGACTAATTAAACAATAACTTATTTATTTATTAACAACTACAAAGACTAGATATGCATCATACTTCATTTTCGTAGAGAGGATGCTTGAGTTGCAAGAGGCATTACAACTGATGGTTATGAAAATAGAATGGAATGGATAGCCTGAGTCTACGACAAAGCAAGGGTAGAGGGTGCAGGAGGTGGTGAAGAGTGATGTTTTTGTGCTGATGCAAAATATATTGTCTACATCATTTCAGTCTTCAAAGTGATTATATATGGGAATGTTAATGCAACTACCCTTGGAGAGGCGTATGAGTGCATCAATACTTTGCTTGACTAAATGAAGGTTGTTGTATGGCAAAAAGAACCCACATTGCAATTCTCAACCAATCATTCATCACAGATGAGAGAAGCTCAACACTCCCTTGCACATGGTTGGCTATGCATTGAACTTGAAGTGGTGCATGCAAAGGTCTGGAAAAATTACACCTATACAAGATGGTGAGGTGATGACAGGATTCATTAAGGCTATACAAAAGATACATGATTCTACAAATGCCAACATCATTTGTACTAAGTGGACAAAATCTGCCACTCTTAAAGGATATTCAAAAGAGGCCAAGATAGATAGGGAGACTATGGCACAAGAGAACCCTATTTTGTAGTGGACTATGCATGGGCCTACTTCTTTGACTACCACTCTAGCCATTTGTTTGTTGTCCTAATGTTCTAGTTCTTCTACTACTGAGAGGAATTGGCCTACTTATAGCTTCATCCACTCCATTAAGAGGAATAGGCTTACCTATAGGAGGGCAAAGAAGCTTGTGACTATGCATAGTGCCTTGCATCTCATTGACCGCAATGCACTTACGTACAAGGAGAGTTCAGCAGCTTGATGGGATGTAGAGCCAAAGCAACCAACACAAGTTGATGATGATGCTAAACAAACAGGGCTGATTGATATTGGTTTGCGGAGCTTGAGCTTATGAAGTCCAACAAATCTAGTGATGAGGAGTTTGGCAAGAACTTTGGGAATGATTAGAGACATTAGGCCATTAGTCATCGACTCATTTGTATTTTTAACATTGTAATCATCATATAAATTCAAAATTCAACATTTTCATTGTTAATGTTCAATGCAATCATTGCAATGTGTTTATTGTTTAGCAGTTTACTTAGTATGCCAAAGTTTTATTTGTAATTTTTATACTTATTCCTTATATATCTTTTGTGGAATATAGATTTATTATGCCAACCACCCTCCTTTTGCCTCCATACCAACATATTTCCTTCCCCATCATTTCACAATTGATTTTCCACTGACTAATTGCTTATATGTTCCTATCTACAATTCTCTACCGAGTCTCTACAACTCTTTTGAAGCTCTCAATTGTTTATCATCATGCAAATTGCTTTCCACCTCCACTCATGCCTTGGATTGATTCATATTCTTTTGCAAAAATGAGATACTGAAAGGTGAAAACAATTCAGAAGAAAAGAGGAGTGGAAGTATGACGGAACAAATTTTGCATTGCCTGCTCTGTAGAAATTGAAATATATCTTCTTTCACTATAATGAGAGTAGCCTTTGTTTTCTGCATTGTACAAAAAAGGAGATTTCAATTGGATATATATGACTGTTTTGTGTTCCTTTATCTTTTAGCTGTCAAAATAAGAGGATAAGTATTGATAGAAGGGATCAATCCATGTCTTCTCTCTCTATTTTCTACAGGCAAATGTAATGACTTTGGCAAAATACATTTTTGCATAAGATTCATAACATGTTTAGAGGAAGATCTGTTTCTTCATTTAACCATGGGAGAGGAAAGCATAAAATTTATCTTGCAAGTGCTGTTCCTGATTACTGATTCTAAGTGTGATGCGATCCTCTCAAGACATTTTAGTTGGGGTAAATAACACGGTTGATTGGCTGTTAAAAATTAGCAGCCTTTCAAGATTTTCTGCGAAGCCTTCTTCAAGGTGATGATGTGCTATTTCAATGAGATTTAGTTGGCATAATCAATGGATTTCAAGAATGATAAGATGAATTTTCATAACTTGAGGTCCCAAAATGTTTTTCCTAGCAGTGAATGGTTTTTGCAACCAATCTTTGGTGTGTCTAGGGTCCCAAGCTATGTTACCGAATTGCTCCTATCAAGGCATCGTTTCCAGAAACGAAACATTTCAGACACAGAAGCGGAAACGAATCGTCTTGGAATCGTCCAAGAATTGCTTCGCCACCTGTGGGTTCAATTCGGATTTTACAAAACGATTCCGAACGTTTTTCTTGCTCACATGGCATTTCGAAGGCGTTTTTTGACCCTTTTTTTGTCCACATTTGACTTTTTTTTATCAATTTCTGCGAAATTTAGGGTGAAACTGTGAGAAAAACGCAGATTTCGCATGTTACTTTGCGGATTTCGCATGTTATTCCGACACCGGGCATAGAGAAACTGAAAATCGTGTGATTCATTCTTTGATGGCACCGGGCACACAGAAACACGATAGCTCACTTGCGACTACACAGAGATAGCTCGCTCACGACTGCACAGAGATTAGACGAGCGATCGGGGAGAGAAAACGGCGCGCCCAAGTAGGGTTTTCAATTTTTTTTCCTTTTTTTTTTTTTTTAAAAAACAAAAAACTCTTTATGTATTTTTATTTTTATTGTTAGTTTAAATTTTAATTTTTTAATGTGTTAGTCTGTTAGATATTAAATATTTGATATTTCATAATATATATTATTATTATGTATAGTTTTTAAAATAAAATTTTACCATTATATATTGATATTCTGATTTCATAATATTAATATATACAAATTTATTATTTTACAGTTTTAGTATAACTAGTAACTTTTAAAATATAAATAATAATTAAATTATTAATAAATAATAATATATTACATATATAATTTTTAAAATATAATATTCATATATTATAAATTTATAATTATATAATTTAAAAACTTTATAATTATTTTATAATTTATTGTTTAAAATCTTAGATTTGCACAATTTAGATTTATAAAATTTAGATTTAAAAAATTTATAATTTATACAATTCAAGATTTTAAAAAATAATAATTTATACAATTTAAATCTAAAAAGTTATAATTTATTGTTTAGATTTATCATTTATATATTCTCTTAAAAAAATTTAAATTTGTAATTTGTAATTGCAGGTTTACATGTAGAGATTGTTTCTATTTTCTAAATATCATGGCAAACAATTTAGCTTCCGTTGGCAATACTAATCCCTCATTCAAAATTGACCCGGCTTCACCGCTATGGAGACATGTAGAAATAGTAGAGCAAGTTCCAGGTGGGGGGACAGGTGTTTGGATATGCCTCGGGGATGAAAAGAAATACACTAGTTCCTACAGCCAGGTGAAAGCACATTTGTGTGGAGTTACTAGGAAGGGAATTAAACTATGTCTAGGAAAAATTAAAATACCTATACCACCTCACAAAATAGCAGAATATATTGCGAAGCAAGAGGAAGCGTATGCAAGGGTTCAAAATAGAATGGGGCATCCATTGAGTATAGGAAGGGGCTCAAAGATGCCATCTACTTCATCTCACACACATATTGGTCGTCCTAACATTGTAGTAGAAAGCCATCCCTTTTTTAGAGTAAATGAAGTTGAAAATGTCAATGAGGCTAATGTTTCGAAGAGAGCAAAGGGACCATTGGAGAAGGCATTTAATAATGATGCAAGACAGCTTGTTGACCAAGCCATTGGAAGATGCCTCTATGCAAATGGTATCTCTTTCAATGTTGTTCAATCACCTTATTGGCAAGACATGATAAGAAAAGCAAATGAAGCTCCAAAGGGATACACAAGCCCAGGTTATGAGAAGGTGTGTACCACTATATTGTCAAAGGAGGTCAAACATATAGAAGATGCATTATATCCCATCAAAGCCTCATGGAAAGAAATAGGTGTGTCTATTATTTCTGATGGATGCAAGGATGCAAGAAATAGACCATTGATTAATGTGATTATAGTGTGCCCTAAAGGGGCAATGTTTCTAAAAGCTGTGGATTGGGAGGGGCAGGTAAAGGATGCACAATTTATTGCTGACATCCTTATACAGTGCATTAATGAAGTGGGACCTCAAAATGTTGTCCAATTTATAACGGACAATGCAAAGAATTGTAGAGCTGTTGGTATGATAGTTGAGTCATGATTCTGACATATATTTCGGACACCTTGTGCCATGCATTCCTTCAACCTCATGCTACAAAAGTTGGGTACAAAAATAGATTGGATCAAACAAGTCTATGCTGAAGTTGAAGAGATCCAAATGTTCATAACAAATCACCACATGTTGCAAGCTATCTTTAGATCATTCTCGAGACTAGAGCTATTGAAGGTAACTCAAACTTCAAACATTGCATTATTTTAATGTTATGTTTTACTTCAATAATTTATTTAGAATACATACATACATACATACATATTGATTTTAATTATTTACTTTTTATTTTCAAATAGGTGGTTGAGACTAGATTTGCATCCAACACAATCATCTTGAGATGGCTTGTGAAGGTGCGAAAGGCGCTTTCTGCTATGGTCATTAGCCAATCAGGTCTATATGGAGGCAATCAAACAATGAGAGGGCAGCAAATCAAAAACATAAGATTCTAGATGACATTTGGTGGGATCGAGTGGAATATCTTCTTGCTTTCACCAAGCCCATATTGAGCATGATACGCTTTAATGTCATGGATAAGCCATGCTTGGGGGAGGTTTATGATGGCATCGACTCAATGATTGAGAAGATGAAGACCATCATATGTGAAAAAAAGCAAGATCCTAAAGAAATATTCTTCAAAGAGGTGCATGCAATTTGTGTTGACCGGTGGAACAAAATGACCACCCCACTCCATCTTCTTGCCTTCGCTTTGACTCCCAAATTTTACAGACCCAAGTCCTTGCTATACCAAACAGATTGCCACCATACCGTGATTTAGAAGTCAACAAAGGGTTTAGGAAAGCTCTTGTTAAACTCTTCCATGATCCTGAGATGGAAGATACAGCTTCAACTGAATTTGCTAGTTTTGTTGACTCTAATAATCAAAGTCCTTCTGCTATCCGTTATATAAGAAGGATGCTCACTCTTGGTGGTACCTCAATGGCTACAAGATGCCACACCTCCAAGTTCTTGCAATAAAAGTCTTATCTCAAGTAAGTTTTATCATTTAAAAATTTAAAATTAAAATGTGTTATTTCAAATTTGAAGTTTGATTTACAATTTTTTTAATTTAACAACTCTAATGAGAGCTCCCTTTGCTTCAATAGGTTGCTAGTTCTTCTTCAGCTGAGCGGAATTGGAGTGCATACTCCTTCATCCACTCAAAGAAGCGCAATCGATTGGCATCAAGCAAAGCAGAGGAGCTAGTTTTTGTTCATTCCAACTTGCGCCTTCTTACTCACAAAGAGGATGAGTACAAAGAAGGGGCAGCAAAGATGTGGGATGTAGAACCGGAGCAAGCTGATCTAGATCTTTCTTTGGCTGCAATTGCACAATCTTCTTCAATTTTTGAGGAATCAAGTAGTCAACATACTTTTAGCGCAAGTGTTAATGTGGCTCCATCATCTAATGTTAATGTTGATGATGATCTTAGTCTTAATGATGAGCCATTTGATGCAATTGCAGATTAGTGAATTAGTTACTATTTGTATATTTTAAATGTTAAACAATGATTATCTATCATGACATTCGAGTTTGATCCTTTTGATATTGAAAACTGAATTTAAATTAGTATATTATGTTTCAAAAATTGAAATTTGTCATGGTTTTGTTTATCATATGTATTGGTATATGACATTCTAAACTTAATTTTGTTTCTAGGTTGCATATACATATACATATACATATATTATTATATTATTATTTTTTGTACGGACGTACCTGATTCCATACCCAACCCCCCAAAAAAAATTGCCGTACCCATGTACCCGTACCTATGCCCGTACCCGATTCTGCAACCTAGGTCTCAAGGAATTGTAAGTAGTGCATTTGTAAAGAATGAGACTGAAGTTCAAAGCTCCACATTGCAACAGGTCAACTCACAGCTCCGCAGGTATGAGCATGTGGAACCACATCCAAGGCGAAGAGCTATTCATCCCTGGAAACCAGTATGGGCCTAGTGATGTTACCTATTATCCGAAACAAAAAAGACAATAGGATGATGGATTCAGTATGATAGATGATAATTGAAATATCAAGATACTGAAATATTGTCTACTTGCAGCCAATGCTTGAATTTGAAAAGTTATCAGCCATGTTATATGGTGTAAACATAAAATATAGAAAGTAAAATGTTTTTCAAAATTTGAAGGAACATTGTAACTAGGGCTTCACCTTTGCATCTTTATGATTATTGTGAAATTTCCAAGAAGCTTAATGAATTTCAATCAATTCTGCCAACTTTTGCATACCTCATACAAGAATAGTTGAACTTAACAGTAAATTTCAAGTCAGTTGCAAGGTTAACAAAGTTGAGAGAGAACCTCAGAATGTGCAAGCAGCACATTTGCGATATCTTGCCATTGAGTAGACACATAAACAGTTAAGAGATGAAGACTGCATGCAACCAAAGCTGCATGTTGATGAAGAATCAAGAAGCTCCCAACACGGCCTTCCTACAGAATGAAACCATCAGCAGCAGTTACCAGCTGAAAGAACATGACAATGAAGATTATCAGCTGCAAAACAGAAAAACCTAGTACCGGCTCAAAACGTGCAAGAACCAGAAGTATGTAGATCACCAAATCCAAAATTTGCTCAGTTGCCTTCGGATCTTCAAGCAACATCTGTGGGGAGACCAAGAAAGTTTCAAGATATTTTTCACAGCAGTGTACTCAACTAATATGATTGTTATATTCTGTTTCTCTATTCTTCATTTAACTTATGTTATGGAAATAGAGAAATAGAAATGTGGGAACACAAACACAGAGCTGTAACATTTTGGAAAACCATAGTATATAATACTCAAAAAATTACAAGGATAAACTCAAAATATATTTCAACAGTGTCACTAAAATCCTAAGGAGAACACATACAGTGTCAAAAATGCTTTAGGACAATTTATTGTGTATTCCATTGATCCAAGAGGCAATTCGGGACAGAGCACCTCCTCTTAAGACTTTCACCTTGCTAGGGTTGCAGTTCTTTACCAGTGCTAACAATTAGAAATTGTAGTCTCCATAGGAATGCTTAGAATTTTATGTAATTGATCAAATTTTACAGAATGCTCCAAAGAGCCCCAAAAATGAAAAATACAAAAAAAAAAAAAAAAGGAAACTTAAAAATTTTGAAAACCAAACAATTGTGTCTGAATGAGTTCCACTCCACAACAGATCCTCTTCACTTGTTGTGGGACACATTCATTACAAAGCATTTCAGACGCTCAAGGAGTCCAAACAAGTCACTTCTTTCCACAATGACTCCTTGGATTCTACATACAAATTGCTTCATCTACAATTCCTCACATGGCTACACATACAGTTGCACATCAAGAGAGGTCCTTAATCATTTACTTCGTGCAGAAATCAGAGTAAGAAAAGAGAAGAGCGGTGGCTTTGTATCTCTTCTCAAAGATTGCCATCTTTTTGTATTAATCAGAATAATAGCCTCAATCTCAAATTAATAACTTAGTTACTTTGTTTAGATATTGATCTTTTTGTGTATATGTTTATCTTCATTCATCCATGTTTACAATTCTAGAATTATGTCCAAGGTAAAACTATTGTAATTAATTTCTCCTGTATATTAACACACACATCTAAGATCCAACAATTTAGTGTATTGTTCACTGGATTGCCAATCACTACTGGATCATCCTTAAATAACCTTAATATCAATATATGCAAAGAGTACAGATCACAAAGTTAAAACTTCCATCTCTGCATGAAAATATGATCCAGAAACATGTAATGAACATGGAAAAATCATAAATGGAAACAGTACCTGCTCAAGTTTAGCATGTCGAGAAGCAAGATCACCAAGGGAATACAAAAGTCGAACACTATGTAACAGATATCGCAGTCGTATTGGTCCCTCCCCCCCACTAGAAGATACAAGCACCGCTAAAAGGTGCAAAGGCAAGCATCCAGCTAATTTTTCCATATTTACCTGTACAAAACAATCTCTTTTAAAATACATTTCCATGCAGAGTTATGAAAGAAACTAGTCTCAAAATAAAATGAATACTTCACCTGCATGGAGGAACCTTTGCCTGTATTGACACGCAGAGTGAAATTGTCAGAATCCCTCAAAAGCTTGTTCATTTCCCTTGAACTGAGGCCATGTAATTCTTCCACTGCCAAATAAGGATCAAGGAACTGCCAAATGCAAAAGAAATAAAATTATTATTATAAAATATCTGTAAACCAGGTTCATACCTCAACATACACCATCAACATAAAAGTGTTACACATTCAAAATGTTTGTAACAGAGGGATACCATTTCTAGTATCAAAGCAAAACATAGATGGCTAATGCAGATGATTCTAGCATAATGAAAAAATTTCTTATTTAACATTTTGTATGAAGTTTCCAACAATCTGCCTAGCTAAAGATGTCCCTGATAGCAACAAATTTACTAATTAAGGAATCACCACAAATTAAGTATTGACTGAGCTTCCCACTTTAAATGTGATTCCAACACAAAACAGTCAAGAAAATCCTGTAATCTGCAGTGAGCCTCCAGGAGGGTTTTCTGTTGCAATTTTTCTTTGAAGCAAACTTCATCTTATTATTTATTGCTTCCAGACAAGAACAAGGACTGGCTACAAATCCCTGTGATTGCTTGGTGTTGAAATTTTGTTGTGATGAATAAACAATCACCACAAGACATGAACATAAAAAAAGACAAGATATAAATGTCTTCATATAATTAAAAGTAAAACTGCAAGTTGGACTGGATAGTATAGCAACTATGTATAAGGCAAAGCACAACACTATCACCTTGCACTATCACAGCAAGTGATCAATGCCCAAGTAGGGGGCAAGCAAATGAGAAATGGCCCCCACAACAAAAAATCGAATCTTAAGTTCTGTAGCCCAAAATAAGAGACAGCAATGATGTTGTTCTGGCTGCAAACATCATGGAAGACACCATCGGGCAGCAATGGAGAAAGCAGCAAAAGGAAGATCTCCCTAAGGCAGAAGACTGGAGATATCTGCTCAGAAACAAGAAGGTGCTCTACTTATGGATTATGGAGGAAAGAAATTTGAGAACATTGACTCACACAAGTCCAGAAATTTTCCCTTAACTGTTCACCGAGGCGATGACTAAAGTATACAATTGTGTGACATTGGCACTTTAAATTTCATTTTTGTTATGACAAGGTAGTACCATCCAAAGTTAATCCCAGTCGTCCAACCACAACACTATTTTTCATGTCTTGTCAGTGCTATAGAAAATGTAGAGACAGATTACCCAACTCCTCAGTTACCAGTGTCACTCAGGACAAAGGATATAAAAGACACCTACATTGGAGGAACCAAGGGACCAAGAAAACATCAAAGATGCCTAGAGTAGATAAGTTAAGTGAGATTAGCTATGTTGAATAATAAATTCAATATCCCTTAATAGTTAAGATTAATTATGCCCAAATTATGTTTTCCTCCTTAATTGTATAAATAGGCATTTTCCCTGCACCATTTGAATCTCGAACCGTTTACAATATCAATACAACAGCTTGGGAGAGCTTTTCTTATCATGTATGTTACTTTTTAGTCCACCTTTCTTTTTCAATATTTTTCTATTGTTTGCAGTAGCAAATCCATTCTATATAGCACTAATGCAAGTACTATCTAAATATAGGGTTATTGAGTTATAGATTGGCTGACATGACCTTTGCTTTTTCTTCCAACCAAGTACCTGCTATTTCTGGTTGTAATATCCAACAATAGTTCTATCAATATTCACAAACCACATTGTCTTCCAATCTCTCTTAGTTAAACTTTCTGTGGTCTCAGATATTTCCAAAAGCAAGGTAAAGTTATATGCAGCTATTGATTGGTTTTAATTTTTAATCAATATTACAGCTACAAGTCATTGGATTTGTGTCATCTGCATAGAGAGGTCTTAATTTTGGTTTTGCAACCAAATTATTTGAGTAGACTATTTCTGCCTGGAATTGCACTAGATTGTCTATGTCAATCACAAAAAGTTGCAATAAGTGAGTATCACTAAGTCAGCCCAATCTTGCTGCCAAACTTACATACCCATCCTTTCTGCATTTTCTATTGCGGATGGTTTGTAGAACATTGAATGCAATGTTGCCTTACAAACATGTCAAATATCTATTGATATAACCTCGATAATGCTGCATATTATTGGCCATCTAAATAAGTAACCGACTTTTTACATTAGTCTTCCACAATATGTTCATTTATATGACATGTGCAATTAATTAGTATATCATGATGGTGACTATTAAGGTCCACCTCTAGTTTTTTAAGCTTACAATTTATCTAAATGTGTTATAGTTTAGGTATGAAAGTTACAAAGGAAAATCTACTCCTAAATATGTATGATGTGCCTATAGCAATAATCATGAATTAAATTTGACTACATCAGATTTGAAATCATTTGATGAAATTCTCATCCAAAGCAAGCAACCCTTGAGAAGAATCATTTTACATGTTAGTTGCAAAACATCAGACATTGTTTTTTTCCATTCGTGTCTGTGAACTTATTTAGCAATTCCTTAAATATTTGTTTCAGCCATTTTCATATTTAACTCAAGTGTGTTGCACTGGCACCAATTAGACAAGAGAATGACAGACTGCAACTACCAGCAATTAGAAATTTAGAAGTATCTGGCACACAAACGACCTTAAACTTTATTACTTTATAAAAGCAATTATTCAAAATCATATACAATAATTTCAATTGCTGCACTGATATTTCTATATTCAAATAATGAAATTACTCACATGATCATTACGCCTTACCGAGTCTTCCTTCATAGGCCTCATCTGATAAAATAAAAAACAATAGTTATCACACTTGCTCTTAATTAAAAAATGTAATATTTTTTGTCACAATAAAACTCGAGGTAACAATATCATGATAACTTCGATGTGAATCCAAACAGATTTTTTTAACCATTCAGTTGATAACTTTTCACAGGAGTACAATGATATTTTATTGAATCATATACTACAAATAGCTCCATAGGTAGGCTCTGGAAAGAACAAACTGTGATAGTGTTAGAAATGCAACCATAAAACCATGAATTGAAAAGTATTTGTGAAGAAGCCTATGAAGGAGATGTCCATGTTTATTTTATTACTTCTTTTTGCAGAATGCCTATATTCCTTGGCCAAAAACACTTGACAGATTTTCCAGAAAAACTCAGTACTCTAAAACTGTAAAATGGTCATGAATGAGAAAGCAGGGAATTCAAATTAGAAAATGCTTTTTTTTAACTTGAAATAAAAATCAAATGGTAAATACCCCAGACCATATAAGCAGATTAGACTAGCTTACATTTAATTTCCACTCAGACAAGACAGGTAGAGTAGACTAGTATTTAGTTATGATTGGAATTTGTGGAACATACCTCTAGTCCAAGTCCTTTACGATTAGCTTTACTACATTTCAAGTGCTAATGCATCATGTAGCTAAGTATTTATCTGGTATTTTCTTGGTATAATAATTGAGAGAAAGATGATTTAGAACTATAGATTATTCATTTTATGCCCATATGGTGAAGCCTTCTAGTCTCCACACCAATTCCACATTGCGTTATCATGCACAAATTCCGCATTCTCTCTTAAATACCCTATTATTTGTTCATATGCATTTTCCCAAAGAGTAAGGCAAAGAAATGGAAATATATATATATGCATCCTCTATTGTTGGAGAAACAATGTAACAATGCTAAGAGTCTTATTATCAGTTTTTCATGAGAAAACTTTTGGAGATTCTGCAACACTTAGGTCAAGAATAATAGCCAACTCAAGCCTGGCTCACATAGCCACATTCCCTGCTACGGCACAAAGCCCAAAGCTAATTCTTGTCTATGCCCATAGTTATGATCCCAACACAAGGACATCAATAGACCCAAGAGGGAATATCATTTTGAACATCTCCCCTGCACTTATTGCCCATGTATTTTGCCTTCCATTCAAGGCAACTCTAACAACCATCACAGAGGATAGTACCCTGAAGACATATGAAAAGGATGAGGATGGCCATGTTAGGCATCTGAACAGGACCTAGCTGATGAAAGAAAGGAAAGCAGTGACCAAGATTCCAAAGAATCTTACAAGGCCAGATTTCCAAGGAAAAATTGGTGACATGATCACCTTGTTGAACAAAGTGATGGGAAAGCTAAATCCAGGCTATATCAAACTTGGATGTATCAGTTCATGGATAAGATCCTGAAAGATAAAGAATATATTGACTAGGCACAATTGGTAAGTAATGATCTACATCAGCAACACACCATTGTCTTGAAAAACACAAAGTTCACCATGACATCTTATGTCATCTATCTTTTAGCAAGACAAGCCTCCTACCATGGATTAACTACAAAGGGAAGTTTGGGAGCAGAAGATGGACAAAAAGGATTGTAGGGACACTATCCCCAATTGGAATCATAGTTACGAGACTCGAACTCAATGTGGACTCGGTGACTCAACTCAGGACTCTGGACTCAACGCAGACTCGGCAAAGTGTAAAACCCAAGAAATTTAGAGATTTTTAAGGATTTAAAACTTGTTGCATGCACCCTTTACTAAATAAACCTTAAAGACACAATAACATCATCAAATAGAAGCTAATTTGATCACATACACAAGTATAGATCGATCACATAAGTATAAATGCAAATTGTAGCTAAGGTACAAAAGGAAATAGCACACTTAGATATATAGTCAAAGACTCAAATGCATACAATGCTCATGGAATATGAAATCCATGACATCAAATTTTCCAAACAAATATGAAATATCAAAACAATAACTAGAAGTTTATGGCTTAGAGGAGCCTACATCCTTCTTATGAATGCATCTAAGATAGGTCCCAGATGATGCAACAGCGATAATCTCAAGTTTGAGGACAATTGCCCCAACAGGGTTGAGGGGCAGCACCCCTTACAAAGCTTTGGGGGCAATGCCCCCAGTGGGGTTGAGGGGCAACGCCCTCAGCAGGGTCGAGGGGCAGCACCCCTCATGGGGGTCTGGGGTCAATGCCAAAACCATACAAACCTTCATGGCGTACATCATTTTGCATTCACAATAAGTAAAAAAAAACAAGTTTTCACTTTAAATTTTATGTTTTTTTTTGCACTTTTCAAACCTACCTGCGCAAGTCTACCTGACGGGACTCGCTTGGACTCAACGAGTCTCACCGAGACTCGTCCGAACTCGGCCGAGTCCGAGTCTGGGCCCCCCAAACTCAGTTGGGGTGACTCGACTCGGGACTCACCGAGTCCAGGCGAGTCTGGGCAAGTCTCATTTCTCTTATTGGAATACAAAGAATCCCAAAAATACTTCAAGAGGGTCAATGATGCCCTCATCTTCCCAATATTACATAAGTTGACTAAGAATGACACAATGAGAATCTCACCAGAAGCAAAACAATTGATAGCTGGATGGGGGCATTGGTTCATTCAATTTCCCAAGTCTACATACATTAGAGTTATTGGTTTCACAAGAGCAGCATTCTTACTTTCCTAATTTTGCAATGATAATATTATTTTTCTTGAATTCTCTAGGCAAATCATTGAGGTACACAACATGTTCACTGAAAAGCACAAGCCAAGGATACAACTTCCTTTTGTTTTGAGTTATTACACATGTGCTTCAATAGTATCTGCCAAGGCATTTGAGGAGGAATTGTCCTCTATGAACCTCAAGCTATTTTATGCATGAGCAGTGTAATGTCCCCTTCCCAAACCTGATCAATCATGTGACCATTGGCCTTTTTCTGGAAACCCAAAGGCTAGTTGGAAGGTAAAATTAGGGTTTCCTATTTTTTAGGAGGTCATTGCTCAGAGATGGTGGATTCAATGGCGGATTCTTTCTGGGTTTTCAGAGAGCTTCGCAGTGGTATGTTCATCTCGGCATTCGGAGCACTTTCTGGAATTTACTATTTTTAGTAAATTCTATTTTTAGCAGCTTTCCAGTTGAGTTCAGCTCGGTTGACTTCCTGCTTCAGTTTGGTCAGATGTTTTGCTCAGTATTGGCTTCAGGGCACATTCGGAAGGATAAGTTAAGTCATTTAATTAAAAAGTCACGTTTTAATTATTATATTTTAACGTTGACCCTTGGCCTAGATTTAATGACTTAATGTTGTTTTTAAAAAGTGGTCTTTGAGGGTGGCGCCCTCATTAAAAGATTATTTTAATTATTCCCAAAGTCAAAGCAAGGTTATGAAGGGCGCATTTATCAAAGTATGATATTTATTTAAAATATCAAATCTTAAGCCTTGAAGGAAAAGTACGCCCATCCTTGAGGAGATTGGGTTTTGACCTAAAAGTGGATTTTAGGGTTTTGAGAAGTCAACTGGAGAATTATAAAAAGGAGTCTTGGAGCATCATTTCACATCTTTGGTCTACTATACTGTTATGCTGCCGGATTGGCTCTGGAACTGCTTCGAGGAATGAAGGCCTCCTAGCTTGGGCATCGCTTCGTGTTTGCAAGACAACATCTAGTGGTGATTCAGTAATTGTGAGTTGCATTTAGTTTGTGTTTGTTCTCAGCTCATTGCATTGATAAATCTGTTTTAGCATATTAGTGTTTTCAGCATTTTAGCATCATTTAATACAGCAGATCCATGTTCTTCATTGTAAGTCAAAAAATACAAAAAAAAGTGTTCTGGGTATTGCATATATCTCACTGTCTAGGAAAGGCGATTCATTAGTTAAGATTACAGAATTTTTAATTAAGAATTGAATTTTTAAAAGGAGGTCGAACCTTTCAGCCTGGCCGTACCTCTTGAATCTGCTTTGGAATTCGTGCAAATTAAATCAGCAGCTTTTGGGTCAGTCTCAAGGTCTTGTGTAGGTCGCCTAAGTCATTGAAGTATATTGCATTTTATTTCGAGTCAATAGGAAGTCATATGTGAAAGATATGAGCATTTGAGGAGTTCTAGAGACTGCTGTTTATTCATTTAATGAGCAGATTTGTAACAGAAATCAGAAAACAGTGTTTTGATCCTTGAAGGCCTTTTGGTTTTGGTATTCATATCTAAGATAAAAGTGATTCTCTATGATGTAATGCTGATCCTTTGATTTCACAAGATTTTGGCAGGCGAATTCTTCTTATTTGTAAAACTGACAGTAGTACTGGCAGTCTTTCTTTCTTGTGCGAATCTGGTTGTAATTCTCAATTTCATTTGAAGTTTGTAATAGATAAATCTCCGCCCTATGGTAGCTACTTTCCCATCTTGGGTCAGCAAGCACATTCTGGGTGTCGAGTATTTCCAATTTTAGCATTTATTTCAAGCGTTGAATTCTGTAATCACTCCGTCATATGGTCGCCCCTCACTCCGCATTGGATTGGGTAGCACATACTTGACGTTGAGTTCCTTTTTGTATTTAGAGTAGAAGATCCTCTGACCAATGCTCGCCATCATCGGCGCCATACTGGTTAGAGTTACAGCATAAGCAGTTTGATTTAGATCCTCTGACCAATGCTCGCCTGCATCGGCGCCATTCTGGTTAGAGTTGCTTTCTTGCACGTTTTGGTTTATCCTCTAACCTTAACGGGTGCACTGCTTGTAATTTGAAATTGTGAAAAATCGAAAAAAATTGGCTCGGAATATTTCAAGCAGGTTGTGATCCTGAGGGAAAAGTGGATAGAGTGTTTGGATCTTGGTACAAACATAAGGCTAATATGGAAGACTTTTGGGTTGATTGCCAAAATGACCATGATGCAAGAAAGAGGAGCTTTCACTGTATAATGCCCAAAATTAAAAATTTTGCTTCATTAAGGCATTTTGAAGAGAGTGGTAAAAGTCTTGTAGAAATTGTCAAAAAATTCAAAATAATAGAAATTTGCATGTCGACCCCTTTTTTAGGGATTCACGTATGTGGGTAAAAAACCTTAAATTTTTCAAAATCTGACGATCTGGGTCTCTTCAAAACGAAATTGTCTACAAAACCCAAATCTCAATTTTTCGGCCCTACTTTTTAGAAAAATTTCTATTTTTAGAAAGTTTCTAAAAATAGCAAGGTTACCCCAAGTTTCTGGGACGGGGACGGCAGGGGACGGCGGGACGAGTCCCCAAGTTTCCGATTTTTGAGGCCAAAATTAGGGACGGCAGGGGACGGCTATATAAAAATATAGGGAAAATTTAAAAAATATAGGGAAATTTTAAATATTTAATAGATAACATGAATAAGGCATGCATGATACACATTATAGAACATTAACATATAACATTTGTGTTCAACATTATGCCAATACTCAAAGTCAATAGTCAATACGCATTCAAAATTAACATACAGTTACACAAATCATAAAACAACCTCCAAGTTATAATTTATAAACTTATATCAAAATGCCCAAAGGCTACATTGCTGCCATATAGTTTTAAAGTTTGTTATGAAAATCAAAATACAATATCGTATGTCTAATGTATGGAACAAGATAATCCTTGATTATGGCTTTGACTGCAAAAGATGCAAAGATTTGCAACAGGGGATATGTATTTTGTAGGTTTAATGATCATGATTCATCATTGGCCTATAACATGCTTAGACCTATAGTTTTAATGAGGTTTTGGGGGAAACACCCCAACAGGATCGAGGGGTAGTGCCCCTCGCGGGGGTCTGGGGGCAGCGCCCCTCGTGGGGGTCTAGGGGCACCCCTTTGGGGGTCTGGGGGCAACGCCCCCAGCGGGGTCAAGGGGCAGCGCCCCTTGCGGGGTCTGGGGGCAGCGCCCTGGGCGCGCTCCCTGTCGCGATACAGGGCGGGGTCGAGGGGCGGAGCCCCCGCCACCAAGCCCAAATGAAGACCTTCGAAACCACACAAACCTTCATGGCGCACACCATTTAATTAAAAAAATTGTAAATTAAAGATTGCAATTTTTTTAAAAAAATTTAATTAAAATGGCCGAGTCTGAGGCACAAAACTCGGCGAGTCTGCCGAGTGACGAGTCTCGAGTACTCGGTAGCCAAGTCTCTGGGACTCGTTCAGGGTCACTCGCCTCGGGACTCGCGAGTACTCGCCGAGTTTGGGCGAGTCTTGTAACTATACTCTTAAAACACTTGGCCCCACACATGCCACGTAGGCAGGGCCGACCTTTTAAATTTATGTTTTTGGCTTTCAAAACGTAGGGGACGGCCGGCCGTCCCCGAGACGATTGAGGGACGGCTCAGCCGTCCCCCTTTCCCCGGGACTGGTCAGCCGTCCCTATTTGGTCAAACGTTTTTTATCCCCTAGCCGTTTAGAAACGGGATTTTGGAGGGGGGACGCGTCCCCAGGTAACCCTGAAAAATAGACTTTTGACAGGGTTTTTTGGGTTTCTTCTCAGACAGATATTGGCAAAATTTTCTAAAAATAGAATTTTTGTTTCCAAGGCTCAAACTGATTTTGATTGGTTGAAAATATGTCCTAATCAGGCTAGTCCAGTTAGAATCATCACAAGTTCAGTTTTTCTTTGGTGGGTCTATTTTGCTTTTTTCAAAAGCTAAAACAAGAGCTCTGAAGTCATCAATGGAGGATGGTCAACTACCAAGTGTCAGATTCAAAGTCTCAATACTACTCGGTTGGCGAGAAATGGCGAACATGAATGCAGAACGAAGAATGGAGGGGAATCTGAAAATCTTGAAAATTGTGAAAATAAAACTAAGTCTAGAGAGTCCAGGTGCCTTAATTCAAGGAGGGCGCTTAGGATTCTTTGCCTTAGAATATCTTTTAGTTTTTGTCAAACAATGCACATTCAACGATGAAAGAAGTTGGCGAACGCAAAGCAAAAGAGCAAAGCAAAAGTTGAAGAAAACTCAAAAATATTCTAACTCTGGTGAAGAAAGGCACCCCAGTCAACCAAGAGCGCCTATCATTTCAAGCAATCCAAAGCAGTTGTTAGGGTTTGCAATTCTAGGGATTCTTGTGATGTCCCCATCGTAGTCAGCGCAACTGGATACATGGTTAGCCTATTATTTCGATCCTCGTAGGCTGACAGATGTGTGCAGAGGATCAATTGAGGCAGTTACCCAGTGTTCTGGAGCTTCATTGTTGCAGTTGTTTCAGGTTGGGCCTTCGCAGAATCATTCAGAGTGGTTTTTCAGAGACTTTCTATTTTTAGAAAGTCGGACAAGCGAAAGCTGCTATTTTGGGCAGGGCACCTGGTTCAGCTATTTAGCTCAAATTCGACCCAGTTCATTAGTGTGTTGGTCAGATGGAGAAATAACGGAGTATTTTATGGTTTATTAAATAATTAATATTTTTGACTTTATATTAAAGTCACTTTATTAATTTATTTAAATATTAATGTTTTGGCGTATTATAAAGTATTTCTAATACTTTATAATTAAAATGGAATAATTAAATAATGAATAAGGATTTATTCATTAATGATGGAGGGGCACCAATTATTAAATATTTCTCCTAAGTCCAAAAAGGCAAATTTAATCATTTATTTAAATGATTATTAAAAAGAGGGTTTGGTCGAATTTCTCAAGAGAGGTATATATTGACTGCCAAAGACAAATCGAACTCTTATGTCTTGATTATTCGATTTGTCTTCTTTTTGCTCTGAGCATTGAAGTTTGCAAAACCTAGGGTTTCAGCAGACGAACGATTTTGGAGAACAATACCTCTTCAGAATCTGGCATACTAAGACTATGCAATACCAGCTGAAGATTGTCTACTTGGTGACTTCACACAGAAGTTGCAGTTGGGTTTATTGATCAATTCAGGAAGGTTCTTGCAGAGTATACCCATCAGTGAACAGGGGCGACTTTCCAGAGATCATTCACCGGAGATATGGCACTTTATTTACAAAGGCCGTACCATATTAATTGCTGCTGCTGGGTCGTACTGTTTGTACCAGCAAAGGCCGTACATTTCATCCTAGGGAAATACACCTTCATTTAGTATCTTCTGTTGACTGGATTTGGTGCGCCTAGGCTATCTGGAGCTTCTGCATTATTTTCAGAGACTGGAGATTCATCTTTTCATTCAGCCGTACCATTCTTCTCTGCTTTCAGGCGCTTGCAAGGAAAAACCAGGTTCCATTGAAATAAAATCATATTTCATTCATATGTTCAATTTATACATTGTTTGTGCTCTGGAAATTTAATAAATACATGCGCCTACATTCTCTGAGCAATATCAAAGCGTATTTATGGTCTTTTGATTTATTACGAATTTTTAAGCATTTTATAGAGCAAATCGCAGCTTTCTTGTTTTATGCAAAAACCATCAAAATACCAAAAAAACTACAAAACAAACAAAATCAGTGAATTCAGTTAGGGTTTGGGGTTGAGAGTCACCTGGACTCTTACAATTCTTCTCAAATTTCTTCAGGCTTCACAATGAATCCATCAACAGGTTCACTGGATTTGTCAAATAGCTAGAATCTTGGATCAAACAAAGGTGTTGCATCAAAAGAACAAAGTGAAAATTATGAAAATCATAAAAATTTCTAAGTTTGGCACACATGGGCGCCCCAGTCAGCCAGGGGCGCCTAGGGTTTTGGGAAGTCTAAAGCAATTTCTAGGGTTTGCAAAACTGGCCATTCTTTTCAAAATTCCTTAGGCTTTCCAATGAATATCTCATCCAAACCAGAGGATTCATCAAACGCCAGCAATTGCAGATTGAACGGATGCGAAAACATATGCAAAATGAAGGTAAAGTTGAAAATATCAAATTTTTGGCTAAGTCTAGAGAATCCAAGCACCCCTGGCCAAAAGGGGTGCCCAACTTTCCATGCCTTACAAATTTTTCCGCGTTTTTCAAAAAATGTTCAAAACTTCTTCATCGGCCCCATTCTGGCTTTCAGAAAATCATCAGATGCAATGATAAAGGTTGGCATATGGTACCATTCAACTTATATATGATCAGGCTATCCAGGATGACTGACTTCCAAACTTTGTTATTCACCGACTGCCCGAAAACGAAGATCAAACAGAGGTAGTTAGCTTCACGTGGAACGAAGAAAGCAAAAGTTGAAAATCATCAAAAAATGGTTAACTCTGGCAAACATGGGCGCCCCAATCAGCCAGGGGCGCCCAAGATTTAGAGCACTCAAAAGTTCTTTTTAGGGTTTGTAGCCTCTAGAAGTTTTCTCTCAAATTTGATCACGCTCTTCAACAAGTCTGTCAGCCAGTTCACAGGATTCATCAGACGTCCGGAATCAAAGATCAAACGGAGGCATTTTATCAAGGAAAAGTTGAAAATCTTCAAAAAATTTGGTGATGAAAAGCGCCCCAGCTAGCCAGGGGCGACCAAGGTTCAATGCCTTAGAATTTTTTCAATTTTTCACCGTTCGTCATCCAAAACAGTGTCTACATTCAACATTTTTGTTTCCAGGATTGACTTCAAAGTTTTAAAGCTTGGAGAATAAAGTGCTTTTTCGTCTCAAACTCTATTTAAGAAGACTTTTGGCATTTATTCTTCATATTTTGGTAGGTTGGCGTCCAGAGGAAGAGAGATCTTTTTCTTCTCATCAAGATTTGGAAGGTCAAATGCAATGCTTTTTCAATGTTCTTCGTGGATTCGAGATTGGGAAGCACAGAGGCACGCTTTTTCATGGTCCAATCTTCTAGGGCATCATATTTCAGAAATAGGTGGTCAACTTTTTCAATTTTCATCAATCTAGGTCCACTACTTTTTGCTCCTCTTGAAAATTGGAAAATTTTATATTTTCAAAAATCTACTTTTTCGACACTTTTTCGGGAAGCCCTCAGCTTTTTCAAAATCTGACAAACTAGGTCTCTTCAAAACATGATTGTCTACAAAACCCAGACCTCGACTTTTTTTCAAGGAATCTGCTTTTTGGAGAAAAATCAGCAACTTATTTTTAGCAGTTTGTGCTAAAACTTTTCTAAACATAGGCATGTTCACAATCAAAATTTGAGTTTTTAAATATGCATTATTCTTCAATTGAAATCAGAAACAAATCAGCTTTTTAGCAAAGAGTGAGTCATCTTTTGGGGCAGCGATGTTTTCTAAGAATAGAACTCAAAAAGCAACAGTTAACTTGATGTCTTTTCCAAGTTAAACTTGCTATTCTCATTCATGCTTATCTATTCTTTGTGAAAGAGGAAAAATCAAATTGTAATAGTTGGAATTTTCCCTGCTTTTTGTTTTAGTAGGTTGTTAGTTAGTTGTCTTGTTTTAGTTTTAGAAATAAAGCTTGCAATTTGGCAAGTCTAGTTGTAAAAGCAAGGAGATTTTAGGGTTCCCTACTCCTTGTTTGTGTATAAATAAGGGCAGCCTTGCCCATTTTTCTTTAACCGTTATTGTGATAACAAATTGCTGAGCCTACTTTTGCCTGCAACTTTGTTATTCAGTGTCTGTTCACTTTGTGTAAGAGCAAGTTTGCATGCCTGCCTTTTTGCTGCAAATCATTGTTCAATTTATGTGTAATCTATGTCAAGTGTAATCTGATTGATCGCTAAACTATAAGCTTGTTATTGCTACAAATCTGTTGTCCCAGAATTGTAATTGTTGTTAGAAATTTGAGGAAGGAAATCTTATGCCTACTTTGCTCTGATCTACTGTCTCATATTTTGTTTAATGAGTTTTACTTATATAATCTTTATTTCAGCTTACATCTAAAAGTACAATGAGTCTTCAGGTGTGTTTTGGAAGTGAGTTTATTTGAGTTTTTGTGTTGAATCATTCCTTGTTTACTTCTGATTCTCAAGCTCTGAGTTTAGTTGAGTTATCAGAAGCATCATTAGTTTAGGCTTAGTTGTAGTTGAAGTTCTGGAAAACAGAAAACCTCAGCTGCGACGCAAAGAGTTTTATAACCTTGTGCTCTTCGCTGAGAACAAAAAAATTGGCAATAGTTTAGTATTCTTTCTTTTTAAGCATCATCAGCGAAGAGGGAGCTTCCCCTCCTAATTTGAAGAGCAGTCTAACTGTGCATAGCTGTCCATTTCTAATCCGCATTCTAGAGGTGCGAATTGAAATGCCAACACACCACTTAACACTCAAATAAATGAGAGGCATGAAGATCAGAGGAGAAATCCTTGAGGACATGACTGATGATGGGCATGTGTTGAATCCCATCTATGATTTACAAAATGTTGATGATATGTCATTGCCACTTGTGAATTGGGTTGTGCCAGAGGAAAATTCTTTGAAGATAATCAATCAAGCTTTGGAAAATTTCAGCTTGTCTTGGCTAAAGGTGAGGATTGAACAATTTGAAAATGGAAAGGAGACAAAAAGGAAAAGACAAAGTGATCCTTCCTCTACTCCAAAGAAAGCCAAGGTCAAAGAAGATGAATCTTTGGAGAAGCTGCAAAAAGCTTTCAAGAAGGCAAATTGAACAGAAGAGGCAGGAGAGACGAGTAAAATCAAGTTTTGCTGCAGCACCTTTACAGCAGTTTCATCCTCAACAACCACAAGTGATAGTTCCAGTGGCAGCAATCTTCAATGGGACTAAAACGCCAAGAAATGTTGAGTTTGACTCATCTTCCTCATCAGAAGAAGCCTGCTTCTCCTACAAGGACACCATCGAGAACACCCACTGCCTCTGCACCATCAACCACAGAAGAGAAGAAAGATGAAGAAGTAAAGACAGATGATGCAGCTGATAAGTTGGTCACAGAGGTTGGGGAACAATTGCGGAAGGGAGAGTAAATTTTGCCAACTCCCCAATCTCCTCCAAGTCAATCAAAATCCCAACCTGAAGTAATATTTGTTGAAGAAACAAAGGAGGACAATGCTGAAGTTGAGCAGCAGAAGGAAGCTCCTAAGAAAGAAACAACTCAACAAGTGCAAAGTCCACAGCAAGATCAGGCATAGGATAAGCAAGAACAGCAGCAACAAAGTCAACATGAGCAGCAAACAGGAACAGATACAACAATACAGAATGTACCTACAGGACTAACATGGCTGAAACTGAACTTTGCTAAAAGAGAAAATGTTGTTGTAAAGCCATTGGGCCTGGAGTCTATCACAGCCTCGGTAGATTAAAAAAGATCAAGGAAGAAGCCAAGAGTCTTGTCAGCCATAAGGATGAGCCCATCCAAATAATAGAATTGCTGAAATAGCAATGCCTATGGTAGACAAAGATGTCCAAGAATTGACACCACAAGATTACCAATAACTCAGGTCAATCTTGGCAAATAAACAAGAGAAGAAGAATTGATTTCTTTGGATACAGCTATGGAGACTTTGAAGCTCAGGGTTGAAAAGGATCAAAGAACTAAAAAAGAGTTTAAAACACAATTGCAACAAATGAAGGACGTTATCAAAGTTTTGATTAGTCCTATAGATTAGCAGGAAGGTACATCAGCCTTGTTATTACACATAGTAATTAGTGTTTCATGGTTGTTAGCTGCACCAATAATATGTCACCTACTTTGCTTTGGCTATCTATTTGTGGATGAAAAACAGTTGACCTCTTCAACCTTGTGCCCAAGCTCTCGCATGATAGGGTCCAAGATTTGCTCAAGAAATTTGTATCCCTATCTGAAATAGCAGAACCGATAAGCCAAAACAAACCAAACATGGTGAGGTAAAGCTAAGAAGTATAAGCCACTCAGGTATGGTCCATTTAACATTGCTAAACAAGTGGGTAATGGCATGGTGAGGTAAAGCTAAGAAGTATAAGCCACTCAGGTATGGTCCATTTAACATTGCTAAACAAGTGGGTAATGGCATGTTCATATTAGACCAACCTCCTTATATGAATATATATTCAATGTGAATTTTTGAGAACTCGCATCTTTTTGAGCCATCTATTAAAGACCTTGCATTCTAATGCTCAAAAATAGTTGGACAAAGACATTGTTTTGTAAGAGAAGGCAAGAACATCAAGACAAGGAAAGAAGGAAAGACAAGAAGTCAGATTGAAGGGCCAACTACCAAGCAAAGCCAAGCAGTATTCTAAAGAGAAAGTGGGGTAATGGTTTCCTCATATTTTGTGTACTTTTTGGATACCAAAAGCCTCCTAACTGGGAAGGTGTGATCCAGATTGGACCATGAAGAATGATGTAATGTTCAATTAAGTTAGACTGACTGCATAGATTGTATGAATAATTAAGTATTGTAAGGCATGCTCACACTCACTCTGGAAGTTGAATTGGACAAACAATGATGCAGAAGTAAAACACGCGGAAAACATGGGTAAGAAGACTTAGGAATGATCTGGACAGCCTATGGTCCATACCAGGTGCAAAATCCTTGACAAGATTAACTCAAATTTAGTTCGCATGACAGGAACCTGCTCTGCAAAACACAGATCCAGACAGATGGGTTCAGCTACATTCAAACTTGCCACATATTAGACGATGTCCAATATTCAAGCATCCCAAAGTAAGGAAAAATGTGTGTCATTCCATCTCTTCAGCTGTTTTCGTGTCTGGGTTTTCTATCCAATTCGGTTTCTCATACATTTGTAACTTGCACCCCTTGCAGTCATGTATTTCTCAATTATGGAGTTGTAGGATGTCTATACAGCTCATAAGAGTAATAAAGCAAGTTGTTTGAGCAATTTTTCAGAGCAAACCGAGCTTGTAGAATGTAGTAATGGCACTGCAAAAGTCCCACACTGCTCCTGGGGGCTTCAATATAGTAATTGATTTGTATATCTTGCATGCTGATAGTGGAGATGAGAAAGCACAGTCCCGCTTTTCTCTAATTTTCTCACATTGGGTTTGTCCAAGATTAATTCTCGTGCTACTTCTCTTTTAAATTGTAGTTTCAACTGTTTACTTGCTTATTTTTCATGTGAGGCAACTTTATTGATTTTCAACACTGAAGCATCACAATCTAAGGATAAACCTACTTTCTTAAGCATAGTTTTTAATAGAAAAGGAAGTTTAAGTCAATAATATCATATTACGATTTGTTTACATTTGTGTTTGTGAATTAAGAAAGGAGTTTTCACCCCTATAACAGATCATTTGTGGCCCCATTCTAAAAAAGAGATACTTCTCTCTTACAAAGCACAGCTGCAACCCAATCAAGAAACAAAAAAATACAGAACCTATCTTCCCTAAACAATGGCAATCCTGTAAATTTATCAAAAATTGCTCTAGAAACATTATCCCAAGGCCATAAACATTAAAATGATTTAAACTTTAGGAACTTACTTCAGACTGAATTTAGTTTTTTCTTAGACCACCTTTCTCTACATGATGATCAAATAGGGAAGGGAGGCCACGGTATCAACATCTCATGCAAACTAAATATTTCCTATTATTGCCAATAAAGTTGATAGATCTGAAAGATGTAATTTTTAGCTTTGACTTCCAACTGTAAGAATATCAGTTTTATTCAAAGGCATCACAAGTACAGATTATGTGCTTTCAGCAAAGACAATTAAAAAAAGGAATGCTTTGTGCAGTTTAACAAATTTAGTAAGTGTTTAAAGGCCATTTGCCCTACACTCAATCAACAATTTCTGTACTTAGACACCATATAACCCAAGTCTTATGTTTATCACCCATGGGTGGTGCTTCCAATGCTTTTTCTCCCATGGTAAAGGCTGGCCTTAGGCACTTATGCTACTTGGGTCCTTCAGGCCTGCTCTATCTACAATATTCATCCTCCCCTCAATGTAGATTTACCTGTGCACAGCAAGAATTACAGACAATTTGACCACAACTGGATAAAAAAATATTATATCCTTGAGATCTCTTTTAATTCACTTAAAGAATCCTACTTTTGCATATTATCTGAGAAATATTGAATAACCACCACAAATGCTATGTGAAGTGGACCTAGGTTCCAGCAATTTCCCTATTAAGTATATTTAGAATTATCTTAATAATGAACAACTTTCAGTTGAAACAATCAGTTAATGTAAACTTAAACTGTGGTTTCCTTAATGGATCACATTTGAAAGATCAGAAACAGGCAATTTATAAAATTAAATTATGGAATTTACTTCAAATTATTCAAATAGTCGTAAGCTAGTCAGCAATGATTTACAAAACTACTCTAGCCCCTATTGTCCTAGGACCTAGAGCTATAGCCAAACAGTGCCTTTCAATGTAGCTTGTTGGCAACTTGGCATCATGGCAATTGTACTACAAAATTACATTGTTCATACTGCCATGCACTTTATATATTTTGAAGTTGACTTACAATATGCAGTCAGTTTTCACTTATGTGTCCCCACCTTCATTATACTCTTACCGGAAACCAGATCTTTAGTTTGCAGTAAGTTGGTTTGTCTAGTTAAAATTTAACTCCCTGCAGTCCACAAAGCTTTTTAATTTTGTGTTGATTGGTTTACTAGCGGAAACCATGTTTTACATCATTGCCATTCCTCCCTAAGTTGATTGATGACCAGATTTGCATGAGGACTCATGCCTTGCAGGGAAAAAGCTCAACCAGTTAACATCTCTCTCCCCACAGGCCAAAGTTGTTGAGTCATTAAGTTTCAAATATGTTTTTATATTGTGCTGGGCCCTTCAATCTTGAATATGTGGTCATATCACATTGGCCTCTAGCAGAAGCCTCTGGTGCTTTGACAAATTGTATGTGCTTGCTAGTTCTATCCCTCCGCATACCAAAGAGTCTTTGTTTAACAAAGCTTGGCGCCAATAAAGAGAGCTTTATTAAAAGGTGTGGATTATGACATTTATGTTCATTGGTCCGTAGTATAATACATGGAGCCCCATGGCATATAGTTGTAATATGTCTTCAAAGTTCATGGCAAATATTTAAAATAAAGTATCTTCTTGATATTGGTTATTCATATTGGTTGCATGCAGGAACTAGTACTTTAATGAGTCTTATTCACTGCCAAGTTTCATCTTACTACAGCCTAAAGTGTCATTGATCCCAAAAAAAAGTCTTTTAAGATCGACTGTCGACATTCATCTGGTTTTCAAAAGTTTTAACCAATATGACTTCCTCAACTTCCCATTACAACTCAACCTAAATGCCATTAGCAGCCCCATTTGTTCTCGAGCTAACATTTCTTTCAGAAACACTAGTGAATTCAAAGAGCTTCAAATTGCTGCATTCCAGAAGTGTTCCCTAACATCAAGTTGCCCCTGTCAAGCCAAAGGAAAACTATCAATGCACTACAAGAGACATTATCATGGTTATGTAACTAGTTTATCACAATTATCATCAGTTATAAGAACTTTACAAATTGTCAAGGCATGTTTTAAGATTATAGGGGTTAAGGTGTACATTAAAAGTCTATCAAATCAAAGCCATTAGGAATTTCTACATTTTATTTCCTCGCTTTTCTATTCCTTCAAAAGATTATTATTAACATCATTGTTAAACCTATACAAACCCTTAACCTTCTAGAAAAAAACCCTAATTTGTTAAAATGTCTTCAAGAGAGGTCCCACTTAAGACATTACAAATATAACTACCTGGGCCATGAAGAGATTCTAAAAGTCCACTAGTAAAGGAGTTCTAACTAACCAACCAGTTTTAAGATGCCAAGAGCAGAATTAGGGATGTGAAGACCTTTAAACCTAGCACACTTATGTTCAAAGCTATGTATAAAAAGGGATTCATGGATGGACCATTGAGTGATGCATGGACCCCAGACCTAGCAAAGATGGTATTCCTTAATTGCTTCTCAAGCCCAAAACCTGTGAATGGACTTGCAAAAGGTATGATGTGAAACCCAAAACTATAAAGGATGCCAAAGCTAATACTCTACTTACTTTGAACAAACTCTTGTTTCAGAAGGTCTTCAGTATTAGCCAAAAGGCTAAAGTCCCCTTCAACCTAAGGTAGTTGGCTATGGAGTTAAAAAAAAGGATAGAAACAATGATAACAGTTAAATGGATACCTCATCACCAAATCAGGAGTGTGTCTCATAAATTGGAACGAATTCTGAAATAGGTAGAACCCCTTGACATGGATAAATTTGAGGGTTACTACTAGGACATATATCAAGGAATGTGCCAAGCTATGAGAAATGACGTGCAACCCAAAATGTCACAAGGAACTACAATTCTAACATCAAACATTCAGCACCCCCACATGAACAAATTATTTTATTATAGCACAGAATTGGCAAAAAAATACATGATTTTGTAGCCTTCAAGCAATCAAGAAGTGAAAAGAATTTCAAAAAGTATTCAATGCTTTGCTACATTTTTCTATATGTGTTTGCAAATGAGCGGGATGGCATGCTAGATATAACACACATCACCCAATCTACTTGAGGGAAAATTAAAGCCTATGCAAATGTAGCCTATCAATATGGACAAGGATCGCAAGGGGTCCCAATATAACATCATTGAGACTTTCCTTGTAAACCCACTTTTGAAGAAATTAAGATGTATTAGACCTAGGTTGTCACAAGAAGTGAAAGAGATTATTAGGCCCCTTGCTTTCAAGTGAGAGGGAACAATTAATGACTAGTTCTTTCATGAGGGTTACATTGTCTTTAGGATGTATAGAGTCATGGTGGTTTCCCATAGATTGCAACATACTGTGACAAACATAATTGCTTTCCTAGAAGCTTTGTGGCAAATGTAGTCCTCAAACAAATATCATTTCAAGGACACTACAAAGAAAGGATTCCTCCCCAATCAAATCAAGATTGTGGACTTTACAATATGGGGGAAGGAAGGTTTTAACGAATTAAACAAAGTTGTCAACATGTTAGGGATGAGTATGGACTCGGCCAAAACCTATTACCTAAAAGATTTATCCATAACATGAAAAGAGAAAAGGGTAGATGTGGTTTTAGGCATGACTCTAGGAAAGCAAAAGACTTGATCAAAAACCACCAAAATGACTTTGATAATAAGATTAAAAGGAACAAATGGTTAAAGGTCCAAATAGATAAAGGGGGTAAGAAAGTTGAATAACTCGGATTATCTTGGAGATAACAAATAAAATTGAAACGATGCAAACATTGTTAGACAATGTGGAAACAGATAAGCAAGTACCATAAAGAAAAGTGCCTATAGAACAAGAAGCTCCAATAGAAATTGTCAAGAAGAGACATGTACCAAGGCTTGCCTTATCTTCAACTTTAGTTGATCAGCCCTTCATGCAATCTTAGGAGCAATGGATTAGAAGGGCTTCCTGGTCAGTTGTAGCGGCTTGCAAGTATCAAGGGGTGAACCTTCCAAAGCAAGATCCTCTTCGACATCATTTTCTCGAGCACAAGCAAATGCCATAAAAGGAGCCCAACCCAAGTGGCAAATCTTGTGATTTATAAAGATACTAAGTAGTTGAAGATTTTATACCCCTAGATGATCCTATTCTAGCCACTATAGCATCCCCCCTCATCTAATATTAGAGCCTACAATGTTAGATTTATTTTGAGGTAAAGAAGATATTAGGGATGTCAAGCAAAAATCTTGTGATGAATTCCTTGTAGATGATCAATTTATTGAAACTAAGGATTTCACAACATTTGCATTAATGATGAGGATTAGAGCCAGAACAAATGAACAAGACAAAAGGGCGCATGTTGAGCTAATGAGGGAAGAATTGGATACAACCCAAAGCTCTCTTTAAGCCTTTGAAGTGGATACTAAAGGTATGACTCTTGAACAGTGAAGGCTGGTTAGCAAGTGGATATTTGTTGCTACCCAATTGGGATATTGTTTCAATAATAGAATTTGATACACTCAAAAGAAATGACAAAGGGGGTGTCTTTAGCATCCCTAATGAGGCAAATAAGTTCTACTCTAGGTCCACCTACCCTACAACCAGATTATAATATATTGGCAATATAGGCCCCAAAACATGATAAACCAAAAGTACACTATGATCCTCAAGGGCTAATTGGCCAACTACCTATGAAAAGGGTAGGTCATGTGTCAACCCTAGAATTAGCTTCATTGGCAGTCCATACTGCCCAATTTAGTGAAGCGACTACTCAATAAAGAAAATGTGGATCTAAAAAACACATTGAAGAATGTTTATTCTTTGATAGACAAACTTCAAGCTTAGGTCCAAGTCAGAAATCAAAAAGCAATAATGCTCCCCTTCCAAGCAACCAGCATTTCACAAGGAGACAAAGATCGGCAACTAGAAAATGATAATTTGAAAGACTTGCTCAAGAAGTCTCAAGAGATGGAAAAAGAAGCCACTAATCAAGGTAAAGTGTATAAGGCAAACATGGAAGAATTGATAAAAGGCTTTTTTAATGCCAAAGTATAGAACTTGTTAAAGTTGACAAATAGCCTCTAGAAATGCTATTTTGATATCATTAGTGCATCCCACCAACAAGATGAATTTGAATCTAAATTGGTCTAGCCAAAAATTTGTAATTGAAACACAATCAATGGGAATGCAGGGGGTGCTACTACAGCCAACACAAAAATATCAGCTACAACTAATGTATGTAGAATGCTATATGAAACTTCTTCTTTCATAGAAAAGTTAAAAATTGATATGGAGAAAGAAAAGGTTAGAATTTTGAAGTCTTGTAGACTCCAAGCTACCTACATGCCTCTTTATATTCTAATGAGAGACTCAATGGCGACAAAAAAACATTGGCATTTTGGAAAGAGAAATTTAACGAGCTTGCCTCTTTATATTCTAATTTGTTCAACATGTGAAAAGGTCGACCCCATCTTATTTAGTCATAAAATTGACAAGACGGTGCCTTTAGAAACAAGAGAAAACAATTTCATTAAGGAAAGCAAGGCTCTTTTAGATTTCAAATGCAAGGAAAAGGCAACAAAGCTAAAGAAATAATTGAAGTTGACCAACCAAACAACCAAGAATACAATTAGTGGGTGAAATTGTATTTCTAAAAAGTTTTGTTAAAAAAATTTATTCTTTCGTTTTTATATTCACTCATTGTAATAGATAGCTCTAGAGGACCAACATAAGACAAACTTCATCACCCCTTAGGGAGCATTCTATTTACATGGGAACCCTTTCAAGAGAAAACCACGACAAATTATTGCTTATATAAAATTCTCTTACAAGTCTCATAGGCACCAGCCTACTTGGAGACACCAATCCCCACAATTCGTAGGCACCAACCTACTAGAGGCACCAACCTATTGGAGATACCAACCCCCACTGCTAAGCACCAACATAGCAATAAACACCAATCTCTCATTTAGGAAGCACCAACTTCCAAACAAAATTCCACCTTATGAATGTTGCTTCTACAACGGATGATGGATAATTCAATCTCCTTTAATTTTTTATGCCTTCTTGAATATTCTCCTTTAGACAAATCTGTCTTCTATCAAATGACAATAATTCTTCTATAATTTCTTCATACAAATCTGCCTTGAATGTATATGTACTTTTCTCACAAATCTGCCTTTGATCACATATATATCTTCTTAAACTCACATCTATTCTTCAAAGACTGTTGGTGTATGTATGATATGTTTTTTATTTTCCACACACACTCTTCTCACAATCTGCAATCACTATTTATACCTTATGTCTCTATGAAGAGAGACACCCTTTCGAAGATTGATGTCCTTTCAAAACAATCATGACTCTTCCTTATAATTAACTGTTGTCCCTTCAAACTGATCGCAGCTTTCACAATGTAATTGCTGCCTTTTAGTAGTCATTGCTGCCTTATAACTCTGCATATTAGTTAGGCATTCCTTACTTTAACTTGGTCAATTAATATATATTTATATATGCCTTTTACTTCGGCACTAGTCGACCACAATGAAATACTAATTTAATGTTTAGTCTGCATATTATAATTTCTTCCTTCTCAAGGAATCGCTGCTCTTCATAATAATTTAATTTCTTCTCTTCATAATAATTGCTGCCTTTTCATAATTTTTATTTGCTGTCTTCTTAATAAGTCGCTCTTTAGGAATATTACTTGTTGCTCCTCATTCTTTAATCGCTGCATATGTAAAACATAATCGTTGCTCCTTAATGACATAATATAATCGCTGCCATATATGTGGTATTTTAAATTAATTGATATATCATCCTTTGACACCAAGGGTGCTCGGCCAGCATGGGGAGGTCGTCCTTTATAAAATATAGTAATTGTTGTGTTTATGAATTATATTTATCGCTGCCTTTTACTAACATATAACCACCACCTTTGTTAACTATCTTCATCACTGTCTTTAATCACTGCCTTTAGATTGATGTATATTAGTTAGACATCCACACTTTAATTTGGGCAATAATATTCATTTATACATGCCTTGGTCTTTTGATTTCGATTAGCGATTAGTGGCCTTTGGCCTTTAGAGATCACACATCTTTGACACAATCTCACCTATCAATCTTACCAACTATCTCACCTATATGCATTTGACTTTAATGACGACATCCAACCATCTCGCTTATTCGCTTTGACATCAATGACAATCTTTGCAACAATCTCAAACAACGAATTCCTTCTTGACATCAATGATAACATTTGCAACAACATCATAGGAAAATTAAAATATAAAGCAAATCATCCAACCATCCTACACTAGTATCTTTCAAAGACTTCGAGAGCATAAAGTTAGAATAAATCCCAAGAAATGTCTCTTTGGAGTCACATCAGGCAAGCTCCTAGAGTTCATTGTTTCTAGAGGTGGCATTGAAGTAGATCTAGATAAGGTGAAATCTATAACAAACATGTTCTCCTAGGAATCTCACACAACTACGTAGCTTACAAGGAAATATTCAAGCTATTAGACAATTCATTGCCCAACTAACAAAGAAGTGTAATCCTTTTTTACTACTCATAAAGAATTTCAGCTTTGAATAGGATCGATCATGCCAAGCAGCATTTGACCAAATTAAAGAATATATTTCCAATCCACCAGTTCTAGTCGCACCTACACTAGATAGGCCTATGTTGCTCTACATCTCAGTTACACAACATGGCTTAGGTGCCCTCTTAACACAATACGATGATCAAGGAAGAAAGATTGCCATCTATTACCTCAGCAAGACATTAGTGGGATGTGAGCTCAATTACTCATCCCTAGAGAAAGCTTTCCTTGTAGTAGACTTAGTCTCATAGAAGCTCTAACATTACATGCTTAATACTACTACCCATCTTGTCACCAAAATTGACCCTTTGAAATACTTGTTGTCCAAGGTAGCCCTTACCAATAGAATGGCAAAGTAGATCATGCTCCTTAGTGAGTTTGATATCAAGTATGTCAATCAAAAGACAATCAAGGGGCAAGTCATTGCAAATCAATTAGCAAGGGCTCCAATTCTAGACTATCATCCTTTCAATACAAAGTTTTCAAATGAACCCATCCTTCACATTGAAGAATCCAAACCATGGACACTATGCTTTGATGGATCTTTTACCTCACATAACTTAGGTGTCGACATCCTTTTAATCACCCCTCAAGGTGATTTCATCCCAAAAGCAATCTACATTGGCTTCCCTTGTACAAATAACATACAATGGAACATCCAATTCTTATAGTTCTTTGGTGATTCCCTGTTAGTGGTCAAATAGGTCAATGATGAGTTCCTCATAAAGGATGACAAACTTATACCTTATAAACACATGGTGAATAGTTTTAAGCAGCATTTCTCGGATATATCCTTTGAGCAAGTTTCCCGCATCAACAACAAAACTACCAATGCAATGGCCATTATCGAATCTCTTTTGGATATGCCTGATGAAGCTCATGAGTATCACTTCCTTGTAGAACAACTCCTTATACCTACTTATGATATCCCAACTCTGAAATGATATGCAATATTGTTGATCCCAACACTCCTTGCTATGGTGACATCTATGCTTATCTTCAAAGCCAAATCATTCCTCTAGACATGTCACCCACCAAACATAAATCCCTTATTCAACGAGCCTTCATCAAACCCTCCTTGGTGACATGCTCTATCGTAGGGGTTACGATGGCACTTGCTCAGATGCCTCACTCAGACAAGGCTAACCTAGCACTTCAAGAAATCCATAATGGTATTTGTGGTGCTCATGCAAATAGCATGATCCTAGCCAAGAAACTCCTTCGCACATGTATTATTGGCCTACCATGGAATCAAATGCTTGTCGGCATGCGAAAAAATGCCTAGCTTGTCAAAAACATGAGGACCTAAATCATGCACCATCATCACTCCATGGCCCTTCTCTATGTGGGGCCTCAGCCTTATTGGCAAGCTTAATCCCACCTCCTCCAATGGCCATAAATTCATTATTACTACTACCGAGTATTTCACCAAGTGGGTTGAAGCAATTCCACTCGCTTTAACCACTAGCATCCACATATCCAAGTTTATCCTCAACCATCTCATTTGTCATTTTGGCATCCCATCCACCATTATCAAAGACAATAGCAAATCCTTCAAAAACCATAAGTGTGATCCCTATGTGAGAAATTCTATATCAAGTACAAGTGGTCCATCCCATATTACCCATAAGGTAATGGCCAAGCCAAAGCATCCAATAAAACCATCCTAAAAAATTTCAAAAAAAGTCAATACCATTGGCCATGACTTGCACCTTTAGCTTAATCCCACCCTTTGGGCCAACCACACTAGCATTCGCACTCCCACGAGCGCAACCCAATATTCCCTTGTTTATGGTGCCAAAACAATCTTGCCAATTGAGCTCGAGGTACCCTCTTTGCGTGTCTCTTTATGCTACTTCATCTTAGAAGAGGGTTATTGAGTGACAAAGCTACATGAGCTTCAACTCCTTGATGAACACCATCTCACTACTCTCAATCACCTTAAAGCATACCAACACAAGTTGCATCATGGCTATAATAAGCACACCCACCCTAGAGCACTTGAGGTTGGAGACCTTGTTCTTAAGAAAAATTAGAAGTATACCAATGAGGAGAGAGAAAAGAAAGGCAAGTTTGAGCCAAATTGGTTGGGTCCCTATGTCATCATGATAAGTTTGGATCAAGAGCATACAAGCTCACTACTCTAGATGGCCATGAACTGGATAAGCCCATGAATTTTATCCTTCTAAAGTGCTTCTATACCTAAACCTTCAGCACCAATCTTTAAAAGATCAAAAATTAAAAACAAGACCAACCCCACCACCCTATATGCCTTGGTTGGGTGGTCTAACTATAATGGAACTCCCACTGCCATTAATAAACCTGCTATAATATGGAATTCTAGTTCTAGGTGGGTGGTCTAATAGTGTAGGGTGGGTGGCCCGGTTCATTGGGAGGGGATTCTAGTTCTGAGTGGGTGGCATATAGTTCGGGTGGGCGAGAAGTAATAGTTCCAACTAGAATTCCCGTAACAAAACCCCACCACCAAAGGCAAACCCCACCGTCCAGGGCAGGTATGGTCAGTGGGATTTGCTTTCCCCACCGACCTGAACAAAAAAAAAAATCAGCAAAATTCCAAAAAAAATTGAAAAATTTGTAAAAAGAAATAGATTCATCCAATGGTGAAAACCAATTCTTGTGGCACCTTGAGCAAGTATCATGATGAAAAATTGGCTAACAGGTATCGTGTAGCAAGCAACCACTCTAGTCTATTAGCATGCATCACTCTATCTTATCTCATTCATCGCACTCCACCCATTCCTTCATCCCCTTTTATTTTGGATTGTTTGCTCCATCTCCCTATCCATAATTTGTTCTCATCCTTCCATCATTAATCCCATTTATCTACATCATCCCCTCCACATGCATCACCTAACCATGCCATCCTCGTTTGTCAAATAGCTCACCTGTTGACACTTACCCCCATCCATTCCATTTTATCCTCATTCATTCCACACCCTTTCCTTGATTTTGTGCTCAAATGGGAGCATCCCCTTGCTAACGTTTCCTAGGGCACAATTACCATGTATATCCCCACTAGGGCATGACCTTTTCACCTTCATCTATCGTCACATCATATCCCTTTAGATCTTTCCACTATGATTTAGTCCTTGTTCAAAATCTCCCCCATCCGCCCTCCTCCCCCCTTGGTTTCAACATGTCTTTGGATACCAACTCTTGTTATCTGCATGTTTTTGAGTGATTGCCTACATGTGCTTGAGTTTATTGTTGCCTATAATGCTAGTTTTGAAGGGCACACAATCTATTGAGAGGGGGGGGGAGGTGGGGTGAATCAATAGATCAAATCTATTTAAAACTCTTAATTCAAATGCACATATCAAAAATCACACTTAAATCAAAGCAAAAAGCTAATAATCAAGGAACAACATAAGCACACATCTGCACAAGTGAACACCAGATATACGTGGAAACCCAAGATGGGAAAAACCACGGTAAGAAAAGCTGCTTAGATCTACTACCCAAATCCAGCCTCACAATGCAAAAATACACAAATGAATTTTACACACTAAAGTAGGCACCAACCTACCGGAGACAACAATCCCCTATTGTGTTTGTAGGCACCAACCTACTAGAGACACCAATCCCCAAATGCAACAGTATAGCAAGTAGAACACCAGTCCTACCGGAATACAATGATAAAGCTTGAGGATCTTCAAAGTAACTCAACACGTGCCAAAGTTACAGCTAACACTCTTCCTCACTACATATGATCTTCTAATAAAGGCACACACACTGGAATGTAATTCTTCACCACCTTCTCTTCAATTTGCACCAATGACCAACTCTAATTCATATAGAGGTAATTATAATTCATGGGGTCATCCTCAGATACTTGCTAATGCATCTAAACATTTGAAATATATACATGACATTACATTTACACTCTTCCATGTCATCCAGGGATCCGCAAAGAGCCAAGACGACATAGGGTGGACCTAAATTCAAATTACAAGAAACGTGTAACACAATGGTCCAAACATAAAAATCTTGCTGCCAAAAGAACTTGATGTCGTGTGCCACCACAGGAACCTTAACTAGGTCCTATCCTAACACCACACGCAAGATTTGAATTCCACACACTACTAGCCATTACCACACACGCCTTGAACACAAACAAGTTGACAAACAAGAACAAAGAGCCTTCTATCACTTCAAACTTCTTGTACCCTGAACATCACCTCCAAAAACTCAAGAAACTAATAATACTAGTGTAGACATACTCTCCTTCCAAACTGCAAAGCAAAAGTGCATTTCTGAAAGAAATGTTGACCATAATTGTATTGCAAGAGAAATCTCTCTGCCCAAAAGATATCCTTGAATAGAAACATACAGATAGAGACTTCTGGACCACCACAGACATAGAGAATAGATGCAAGCAAGATGTTGAAAGCATACAGCAGCAAGTAATAATATATTTCTTGATTTTGCAACCTGACAATAAAATTACCAACACTAAACAGACTAAACTTCTCACATACAACACTTTAAGTCAAGGGGAATATAATGATAATTCAAAGTACTCCTACAATCTCCTTCATCCTTGACAAACTTTTGACTACAAACTTTGTCATTACTGACCGCCTTTGACATCAATGACAACCTATGTTCAACAAGTTCTCCATCTATCGCGCTGTCATAGTCGCCCTCATCCTTCATATGATGGTGTGCCTCAACAACGTGTCTTTTGGATCACAACGTTATTTGCAGCTTTCTTTATTTTTTTGTGAGTCCAACCTTCATATGATGGTATGCCTCAACAACGTGTCTTTTGGATCACTATGCTATTTGCAACTTGCTTTCTTTTTTTGTGAGTCCATACACACATGGTGCAACATTATCATGGTCAATTATATCATGGTGCATAACACCAATGCTACAACAAATAATAGGTTGCTCTTTGCACACGAAGTTACTTTAAAAGCATTCATCCTTCATCCATTTTTTTACCATTTCTCCTCTTCCTTTCATTCATCCATTCCCTTTCCATAAAATCATGTGTCATTATAGTTGCATTACATCCTTGTGAGATATCATCCTCAATCATGTGCAACCATGCAATCTAGAATTATATCATCCAATCATACAAGCAACATCAACCAATGTCCAGATAACTATATGTTGTCAAAATAGGTAACTTTTGTGCACAAGAGCATCCACATCCCAAATCATTGGGAACAAATCAAACTTGCAAATGGAGTTTTATGGTAATACTTGTTTTGTTTCCTTTGTTTGAAATTCTTTTGCATGCTCTATATAAGGTTTAAACTAGTCTAGGATAGGAAGCTTTTGACTACATTTGTTTCTTACTTGCATTTCTAAACTATGGCTTACACAAACTTTCTTTGTTCATCTCCAACTTGCATTAGTTTGGTGAATCTTCCAAAAACAATATCCCAAAAATCTTCAAACTCAAGTTGAGTTTGGCCATTAGTATTCTATCTTGATTAATTATCACCTCAACAATTAAGAGTTTGGAAGCATTATTTTTGAAGCATTTGAAACCACCTTTTTATTAAGAGGGGTCCCTATCTCTTCAAAGGATAGGTAATTTTTGCACCCTTATTTCTCCCCAACTATTTATTGGGTCAATGTTGTTGGGACTCAATTTGACAATGCCAATTTTTGCTTAAGTCCCGGCTTCTTTGTGCATTTAGGCCTTATTTTTTCCAATCATAGATAACCAATCTGAGAAGCCTTTCGCTAGATATCCTTTTGTAAAAGTTGCCTAAGTGTTGTTCTCCTTGATCCCCCATGTGCCTATCATAAGTTGGAGGTTGCCAAAATCCAAAATAATCTAAGTCTAGGTCTGCTCTAGTCATTTTCCATTTATTTCATAGTGTTGTGGACTTCTAGTGTGGAATCGATTATTTCCTATTCAACGAATATCCTTATCCTATGTCATGTTTTGCATAAAAGTCCCACAAGGTTCATTGCTCCCATCCTTACTTCTATTTTCTCTCTTTTTTCCATTGTTTGCAGGTTTTCAAAAGGGATCTAGATGTTTGTCTTGCCAAAAATACCTCCAACTCATCAATGATGAGGTAAAGGGGCTCTATGATGAATGGTTCATTAGGCACAACTGCTGAAGGTTTGGCAAATGGGGTAGCAAGCTAGTGGGCTTGACCTTGGAGGAAACTTCATGGTTAAGTGTACTTGAGTCAAAGTAGTAACAGGATGGGTGACCTCCTAGGAAGTCTCAACGTTTCATCCCTGTGAGCATCACCTTGATGCAAAGAATGCTAAGTGAACCATTAATTCTCAAGAGAGATGGGTTTGTGTGAACCACTACTCATGAAGTATAGGTCAATTAGGTTGATTCAAAAACTATGCAGTTGAATACTAATATTAATATCATAGCAATATTATTATTGGAGGCAAAATAAAAAAATATACAAAGAAGAGTTAGTTTAAGAGAATAACTAACCAGATCAAGCATACAACTACCAAACTACCCATGTTAATAATGATGTGTTATTATTATTAACATTTATACAATGCTGTAGTAGTTTATTAAAAATGTATAATAATATCAAATCAATAATATTAATACCACATTTTTCACTCCAACGAAAATAATCAAAGCTATTACTTCAACAAATTGTCATGCCCCTGAAATTGCAACACTGAAATACAAAGATTACCAAACGTCGAAATGGAAATAAATAAATAAGATAAATAACAATATATATATATATATATATATATATATATATATTAACATGATTATAATTATAATTATTATAATAAAATATTATAGATATAAAAATAAAATAAGAAAAATAGATATTATAATGCAACAGCGATTATGTCATAAGCCATAACATAAATTCATAGTTTTGCAGCGATGAGAATCAAGTCTGTAGAATTTATTGAAGGCAGCGATTAAAAGCATATCACCTTATGAAAAGGTGGCATTAGAAGACAAAAGGCAACGGTTCCATGTTAGAGAATGCTGCGATCTCTTTGTGAATAAAGACAAAAAGCATATAAGATAAATTTGTCTTATTTACACATCATGAAATGGTGCGATTTGTTGGGGAGTAATTTGTCCTAGTAACATGTGTAATAAAAGGTTATGATGTTTCAAAGTAAAAGGAGGTGTCTCTAGATGCAATCGCCCCTCTTGAGAAGATATTAAGAAATCCTTGTGTGGGAGATTAGAGGGGGATAGCAGAAAAGAATATACAATAGAAGTTCTGAAGGAAGATATTGGGATTTAGAATAGAAGACAAGCAGAACCAGAGGATAATCAGATTTAAAGGTAGATATGTGTACAGGAAATGAGGAATGTATTTGTATATAATAACTGCAGAGATAATCACAAAGGAAGAGAATAAAGGAACGGGAGTAAGAAGGGAAACATATTCTAATCGATGGAGGAGTATATTTCTGAGATAGCAGATTTTATGAAGTATGCAAATCGTGGCCAAGAAAAATAAGACAGGCCTCTACAGATCAAACATTAATACTTCTTTACCAGCAGATTCCTATCCATAAGGAGAGATAGAGAAAGGACAAAATATGCAGATCTAAAGGGATATGTGCAGACCCAACAAAGATACGAATCAATATATGAAGACCATAAATAAGAGAAGTAAGATTAATATAATTACATATTTAGATGTACAAATATTCATAAATAAACATAGGTTCCTATCAATTAGAGATGAGTATATATATATATATGGATATATTATATAACATTATGCAATAATAATGCTTGTAGTGATTATTGAGCCTTATAAGTAATTACGGTACTTTAATAAGAATGATAGATTATACTTTGCTTGATCTACACTACTAACATTATACTTTGAGTGTTAAGAACAGGTCATTGAGTTAAGGAGAAGAAAACATTCAAGAGACAAAGGAGGAACTGTCCCAGTCATCACCACAGATTACTATCATCAGATATATCCTATATTCAAGTGTATTTACTGCCAATCATTGCTTACATATGTGTGCATTAATATAAATAAATAATAATCTCGTTGAATGTCTGAATCTGCCTGAAACCCTGCTTGGGGGAAGGGGCCTGGGTGAGCGGTGAGTGCCTAGAGATTCCACTTATAGCCGCCCAACCTTTAAGGAAAGGATGGGCCATGGAGGGGTGGGAGAGCCAAGACCGCTCAAGATGCCCCGCCCGTTCCCTCAAGTGGGAAAGTGTTTTCCAAGGATGGGGCATGGTTGGGGAAAGCAGGTACAAGTCACCAACAAGGAGAGTTGCAGTATACAACCTCTTAGGTTGGTATATGGCTTTGGGCGGACCCACCATGTCACTCCTCCTAGTTCACATTAGGTTGCATCATTGATAATCTATAAATGTGTTGCCATGGACTAGTGCTAACTAATGTACACATATGCATGTGTGAATGTTGTTCATGGTTTTTGAATGCAGGCTTGCCAAGACCAAATTACAATCATCAAGAAGCTATTCGTTGATAAGGTGGAAACCCTAACCCTAGTTGGTACAGATTGTGACCTTTAGGGAATTTTAGGGCAAAGTTTGACAAGGGACATTACACAAACAAGTCAAGAAGTTGCACTGAAACCACACTTGAACATGCAAATAAAATTAGTTTTTGGAAATTGATGCATCCTAACTATGAGTTGTGATTAAGAGCAATTAATATGCAAACTAATGGGCATGAATCGCATGATAATCACTAATGTTGTGGATTGGCTTCGTTTCTGCTTTGGTGGCATCTATTAACTTTGATACTTTATGAAAGTTGAAACTAATCTTGCATGAATGCATTTTCCATTATTTACTTTTTTTTGTTAGTTATTTGTACATATTGCATTTTTTCCTGGCATCTTCTTTATGGGATTAATTACTTTTATTAGAAGGGAATTTGATAATATACGCTCTAAGTTACACACATCTACACGTGCATGCATTTTTGCCTTCCGACATCTATAATATTTGAAGCTCTATAAAACTACTTTTGCATGTATTTGTTTTCTCTTGGAGTAGGTATCTGAAAGTAGATGATAACAGCTCCAAATGCATGCTACGAATTATTCACTGTATCTTATTAAGTATTAACTTATTTGTATGTATTCTATTTTTGAGGGGCATCCAATGTTCTTTATGGGAGATTAACCACACAGGAAGGTAGGTTTTCAAAATCTAGCTTCTAATCAGAACGATCACCAGCATTGTGATTGGCTGCTTTGGCAGAAGTCAGGTTTGTATCTATTTTTGAGACATATCTTTAAATAAGAGCTAGGTTTTTGGAATGTGTAGCTTTCACAATTATAAGTTCCTCTCTTGAATTCTGTATTTTGTTTCTCTGAAGACACAATCATTTCAAATCTGGGCTGAAGTCTCGTGTTCAATATCTTATGTACAAGCCAGCATTCTAAAAGAACCATGGACCACCAGTGAACACTATATCTTGGTCTTCCATTGAGGCAAAAGTAGCCAAAAAGGTGATAGAAGCTCTCATACACGCTACTCTGTGTTCATGACCTGGAATGATCCAAAAAATGAGATACAATATCTCTATAATCAGAGTATTGGCAAACGATTATCATAAATACTTAGAACTTGAAGATACATTTGGGGTTCTCTCAAGATTCTTGACAATGAAAGCCCACAGCCACAAACAAGTTGTTCATTGAGTGGTACTAGAATGCTTGACCTCTTATATATACAAAAATCAAAGAGGAACAACTCTTGATTGGACTCATACTGCTTTTGTGGCTGCAATCCTATAAAATTGGTTAAAGTAACAAGATAAATCCCACTAGCCATGCTTAATTGGGCTCTTTATGTTTTGATCAACAGGTTTTCTCTCACAGTATATAGTATATACCCATAAATGGAAAAAACAGGGACCCGGTTGACAATAACTGAGCTATCATTTGTTACCAGGCTCAATAAATGTAGCATAGTGAATGCTTGCAGGCAACAAAAGGTCAGGAAAAGAATACTCACTTTAAGTTATTAATAACAGTGGATTTTTTTGACTCTATTGGTTAGGCAGGAAACATACATTCAATTGATTTTGAAAGAATATAATCAATAGCTTGACTGACCAAAAAACTTCATTTTTTGCTGAATTGAATACAAGTCAAAATATACAAATCTTAGTAGGTTCTCACTTAGATTTCCAAAGAAAAAGATTGAGATGTCATAAATATTACTTGCTCTTCTCACTCTCAAGAAATGGAAATGAGTTCAGAATTCCTAGTATGACTACCCACATGTGCTTGTGTGTAGAGGATGTTCACATAGATGCAGTCTTGCTCTCCTATGCAATAGAATATTGAATCCATAATTGAAGGAAGCCTAATGATAAAAACAAACTCCATACCCTTGTCACCCTGTACTCCAGAAAAGTGAAAAATAGAGTTGACGTAGTTGAAGTATAGCATGGTATAACCATATAACAGATGGCATAAGGTTCCTGATAAAAAGATGCCTATATATTCATGCTAATTAAGTCTCTAGTCACCTTGACAAGACAGTGTTGAGAGATCAATACTCAAGGGTTATATAAATATATAGATCCAAGGAGTTACTTCTGAGGGTGCTACACAATCTGCACAACAATATCACCCTAATTTCAACCTCTTGTAGACAATGAGAATAATTGAGATCTCAAAACTCCCTATCAAACCCAAAGCACTCACATTGTCTTAAAAAGAACCGATTTTCAAACTAATTTGAGACATTAATCTACAATATACAGTTGAGTTAGACACTAAGTAGCAGGGATACAGGTGCAAAACATTTCAGAACAAAGAAGAAAATAGTTTGAAACATCTTTCACTTTGTGAACTCACAATATCATTACTTCAAACACCTTTAACCATGTAAAGGTTTATGATTTTCATCAAGAAAAGGTATAAAATGATTGCAAAGAAATAAGTATCTAGCTATGCCTGCTTTCCTTGTCTACCAACTGCCAGAATTCTTGTCTCCAATTTTAATCTTGGATCCTAAAGATTTCTATTTGGAGAAAGGCACTTGGCCTACCTCAATTCAATTCAAATCATGTATTAGAATCTCATACTGCCTTTTCACTTTCGCAAGGGATTTCCCATCAACCATGGCAGCCAGATTTTCCTAACAGCCTGGACTATCTTTGTCATATATGGGTATGGCCTTTTCAAACAATCTATTTTGCTGGGTTGTCCAGGTTGTTGCACCATTTCTTCCAGATGAAGGACCTTGACCTTTGATTAAGGACTTCCAGCAAACAAATTGAAGTTAGAATTTAGAGAAACAGACATTTGAGACCTAAATTTAATTGATAAGGCTTTTGGGGCTTTTCATATTTCTCTACATATTTTCTTGACAACACTAATTTCTTGCTCAATTCAATTCCAATAATAACTGTATACATGCAAATGTTTGGTCAATCCAGCTCCACCAGTGACCATCTTTTGCTCAAGAACTCTGCATAATCCAAAGACTATTGCCAACTGTTGCTCAAGTCATCTCTTCCCAAAACTGTTTATTAATAATTGGCTATTTTATTATGTATCAGTGGAGTCACTTCGCATATCACTTACCGGACGGTTGCAGTGGCTCCACTCACTTTCCGTAGATGTGTCAATATGTAACACAGCAAACAAAAGGCATCAAAGCTGATCAAGGAACAAGTGACAAGCTATAGTATTTTAAATTTTTTGTGTTCGAAATTTATAAATTAGAGAATTTTGTACTACAAAATTTTGGCAATTACCAAAGTTCACTGTAGAATGGCCTATCAGCCAAATTAAGACAAAGAAGCTCGTTGTGTTTGGGAATTGCCACATACTGACTGGGTAACCCTTACAAGACTCTAGCTCTCTATCACAATGTCATTGCATCCCCACGGTTATGTTGTGTACATGTGAGCATAAGCCTCATCCATACACTTAGGAGAACATGAGGGTTAGCTTTAATGAGAATCAATCAGATTTGATGAGATGAATCAGTGTGATACATTTGCAGGTGTTGGAGATAAGAACAGGACGCCTAAAAGTTTGTCAAAACTACTACGCAAGAGGGAACTAGATATCCATTGATACAGGGAGGAGTGACACAGTGGGTATGCATCCACGTGCAAGTTGCAACACAATGTCTGAAACAAAATATGATAACAATTCAAGCCAAAACTGGCCAAACTAAAAACCAGTATGCAAAATATTAACTCATTCCAAAAAAGTCACTTTTCAATAATAACAGATATAAGAGTTGTAGAGAATATGATATGGTTTGCATTTCTCTTGACAGCATATTTAAATAGCCATTATAAATTTTTGCATTAGTGGTAGATTTAGTTAGAATTTGATTTAGTGGCGCTCAAGCTTAAATTTATTTGAGGTACTAAATGAGTTTCACTACATATATTTGGATTTTTTGCACAACTTTTCTATATACAATTATAGTTAGCTCTGGTCCAAATTCGGGAACAAATTATAAGCTGCTGCTTCTTTAACTTTTCCAAGAGGAGAGAGCCAGATATTAGACATGTATAGGTGAGAGATAAACACAGCCAAATCCTATTGATTCGATAAAGATAGGATATACCGCTGTTTATCAGTATTCATTATAGGCTTTGCTTCAGATGCTCTGATACTCAATCTACTAATAGCAATTTTCTATGATGCTATTGATTTTTAATATTGGTTCAGACTGCTCAGAGCCACTGTGGCCCTAACAAGGCTTCATACTTATCAGACTGCTTTTGTCTATCATTTTGATTGTGAGATTTCCTTCTGTGTTAAATTATTACAACTGAGTTTTCTCAGACACTGAAACCAATTGCAAAATATCAGACTAGAATCCTAGAAATGAATTTTTATTACAATCATCTATAAAAAGGCACTCATGAACAAAAACACCCAGGAAGAATTCCTCAGAGGTTTTTAGCCGCCTATGACATGCCGACTAAACTCAAAACCCACAACAAAGAAACACATGAAGGCACAAACGCCCACATTTTCAAATTTTATATGGTAGACCTGCACGCTTGGCCAGGTCCTTTTTCAAAACCCAAATAAGCTCATATGAAAAATAGAATTCAATATATTCAATGTATTTTGTTCATTTAAATGTGCAAACAGAACGTCAAACATCTAGCATTTTTTACTAGAGCGACAAAGTTTTGCCTCACACAATACTTTACAGTTCTTGACATTTTTTTAATTGTTTTTTGCTGGCTTCCTCCACGGGTTTAGAATCTCTTCCCGAAATTTGGAGCAAAGGCATTGCATTTTTCATTACATTGCATTCCATGTTAAAACCAAAAACCCTCAGCTGCCAAAACCCGAAATTATCTATCTATTTGTCTATCAAAATTCTTATGCACTTCAACAGAAAATAAAGCAAGGGAACATTTCCCCACCTTGCTCTCCAAAATGGTGAATTCTTCACCAGATAAATAATTTATTTATGAAAGCTTAGAAAATCCTTTTACCGGATCTGCAGAAAAGCTACTCTGTTTCCCGAACAAACTTCCAAGTCTAAAACCTTGAAAAGTCGAAACCCTAGGCCTGAAGAAGCAAAGGACAATCAAACTGGATGTCTAGTCATGCGCTTTTCCCAGCAGCAGCCCATCGTCAATTATCTCCTTGCGCCATTACAGCTGTGTAAATTACAACTGCGTAGGCTATGTCTTTGATTATCTTTATATCTAAATTTGTTGTCCTTGCCTTCTATTGGTCTCCATTTATATACAACGGTATCATCTATTAATCATGTTGACTTTTATACATTTCATACCAAATTTTCCTCTTACACCATGACATGCCCTCCAAAAAAGCAAAGTTCTACTTAGACGTGGGTTTAATATATTCTATCAATATTAAACACACTCCAAATTTGTTGTGATTAAATATAATATTGAAAATGGTAAAAGAATAATTTTAAGTTTAGTTTAACTAATTTAATAAAATATATATAATATAACTCCAAATTTGTTGGGATTAAATATAATATCGAAAATGGTAAAAGAATAATTTTTAAGTTTAGTTTAACTAATTTAATAAAATATATATAATATAAGCATACATTTAATCTAGACTAAAAAATAAATAAGTCGGTATTTATACATCTTATTTTAAGAAATGAATTAAGAGGATAAGATAATTTAGTGTTGTGATTAAAGAATGGAGACAATTGATAAAGATTATAGTTGCGTTGATATATGAGCTTAAAAAATGTGTTCCTACATAGATGAGTGCATTTGATTTTGTGCATGTTCTATATGATATCAAAGGGCAAACTTGTGAGTGGATAGAAAATTGTGACCGTAAATGGACTAGTCTTGCTTCTACAAACTTGCTTCAGTATCAAACAAATTTGTGTTTTTTTGTTCACTTGATCCATATTATTCTACTTTATTGCTATCAACTAGGGGATATGTGGTATTAATAAGCAAAGGCTTGACAAGTTATCTTATGACTGATTCATGAGGGCCCTTCATCTAAATCAACCCCTTGACAATAGACAGGATTGCAAACAAGCAAGCCCTAAGGATGTGGATTATTTACTCCTTTTAAGCACCAAATCTAAGTGTATCACTATTCTTTTAATGCTCTAAAATGGTGAGAGGACTACTTGAGTGTGTGTGGATGTGTAAATGAATGCAATGAATGTCATTAAATACTAGCACATGACATCAAATTACAAAAAATAATGTTTGGTTGGCCTTGGGTGGGAAAGGTGAAGAGGGGTAGTCAATCATGATTTAAACTTTTAAATCTGATTATGGAAAATTTCACTCATGCAAGGATGCCCTTGTGACTACAAATTTATCTCATGATAAAAGATAAGTTAAATTACATTGGACAACAACTATCTATGGATGAGTATATAGATAAGTGCAATACTTAGATAAGCCAAACATATAGAGATATGTGGATATGTGGATACAATAAGGCTATAAGCATAGGCATGTGTATAGATAAAAGCATAATATAGTTAGGTGTATGGGCCAAACTTTGCACAAGATTACATCATTTGTCACCATGCACATGTATTGAGACATTTCAAAATTGGTACAAAAGTAAATAAGAAATAGAATAGGGATGTTAATTTCATCATTTACATTTTATACCAACTTTGAGGTATGTGTGAATCCTCAATGATCATGCATCTTAAAGTATGTAGCACTCACAAACATGCATTTAATGATAAAGTAATTATTCAAACACTCCAAGGAGATAGTCATGGGGTTCATATGAAGTAATGGACCTTGCAAGATATGATCGTGTGGATATGTCTTTTATGTTTGTTCTCTTGGAGTCATTAAAAATATAGGAGAGATAATATTATATGGAAAAATTTTAAATCACAAGTAGAATAAAAAATTTAGTGATCATATATGCCCCCTTTAAAATTGATTGCCCTTTAGGTGTGTAATTAATTAGAGGAAAAGAGGTTTTTATGCATGGTAGTAAACATGATCAAAGACATGTAAGCATATTATCATGAAGCATAACAGTAATAATTAATACATCATGAGAGAAGGATGAATATAACAAGAGGGATCATAACAAGTGCATAAGGACTAGATTTGTCATCGAAGAAGAATAGGGGCAAGATAATAGTAATGTGACCTTTAATGGTCATGAACACTTGTGTGGAACTTGAGTGATAAACAAAAGACATGATGACCCCATCTAGTGGTGATCAAGGTGATAAACCAAACCAATGGTGATCAATAGTGGAAGGACATGTTGCCTTGAGACAAATTAATGTAAGATCAAGATATAAGAACTCTAGAAACATAAGATCAAGATATAAATGATATATCAATATAGAACATAAGATCAATGAAAAGCTTTGAATAATAGTACATACAAGGATGAAGATATGAAAGCTCTATGAAGCACAATATGAACATGTAATATCATAAAAGACTCTAAATAGTATGATAAATTATTGTAAGACCAAAGTATAAACTCTATAAGAAGCATGATATAATCATATAAGATTAAAGCATGTGGATAATAATCATAGAGGATAAATATAAGGATCATGAATGTAGATGATAAAAGACAAGAGTGTTGTACACCAAATTAAAAAAATTGCTACACTTAGGCATTTTGAAGAAATGGACAAAAGCCTTGTTAAAATTGTCAAAAAAGGTCAAAATTGGGAATTTGCATGTCTTGCATGAGGGTCAAAAACTCAAAATTTAAAAAATTTAACGATTTGGGTCTACTCAAAGCAACCTAGTCTACAAAATCTAGATCTCAATTTTTTTGGCCCTAAATTTTAGGAAATTTTCTATTTTTATAAACTTTTTAAAAATAGAATCGTTTTTCCAGGTTTTTTTGGGTTTCTTTTGAAATGGATGCTGGCAAAATTTTCTAAAAAATGGAAAATTTCTAAAAATAGAAATTTTGGCTTCTAGGGTTCAAACTAATTTTGATTGGTCGAAAATACTTCCTCATCAAGCTGGTCTAGTCAGAATTGTCAAAAAGATCAGTTTTGCCTTGGTGGGTCTATTCTGCTTTTTCAGGAGCTACAAGTTCATTAATGGAGGTCACTCAACTGCCAAGTTTCAAATTCGAAGTCTCAAGCATTGCACAGATCAAGAAACTACAACAAATGATCGAGGAACGAAGAACAAAGAAGGGTATGTGCAGGATCATCATGGAAAAAAATGCCCTTAAGTGGCAAAAAATTTAGAAAAATCATAGTTAGGCAACTTAACGTAAAAATTTGAATAAGTTATCTATATTATTTCAAAAATATGTAAGAATGGAATCTATAGCAAATTGAATGTAGTTTCTAAAATACTAGGTTTTTTTTTTTTAAATCTATTTGGTGAAAATTTGAAATTTCAATGCAGTAGTACTTAAATTTCAGGGAAAAAATAAGAAGTAGGTGTTTGTCTAACAACCCTAACCACAATAAAATGATAGTTATTTTTTCTAAGATTTTAGATATAAGTAGAGGGCTCATGTCCCGATGTGATGCATATTTTTTGTATTTTTTTTCAAATAAATAATTAATTATGATTTTTTTATTACAACTTTTAAAAAGTATAAAAACTCATATTCTGACCACCTTAACTTGGTCAAAACTTCATGAAATTTTTTTTTTTAATCCTATAGTATGCGAAGCATAGAATGTGACACATGTTTTGGATTCAAAAAATGTGATAATTTTTTAAAGCTATAGATGTTTTTCAATTAGTGTATCAATCAGGACTTTAGTTGTAATTCAAATAGAAAATGAATAATAATTATTTATTAAATTCAAAGTAAAGCATAATTTATATTGGTGGAAAGCTGAGAATCTCCTTTAAAAACCCTTTTCATTTCATCAATTTTGTGTAAAAAAAAAGTCATCAGCCACATACCCTACACATACCCATCATATCGCCACTTTTTGGCCCATCATGATCCTGCACATACTCAGAATGGAGGTTGGAGAATCTTGAAAATTGCAAAAACTTGACTAACTCTAGAAAGTTCAAGCGCCCCTACCCAGCCTAGGTGCCTAGGGTTTTGTGCCTTAGAAAAAATTTCATCTCCAACGGTTGAAACAATGGCAAGCATGTGGAATGAGGAAGAAAGTTGAAAATTACAAAATAAAAACTAACACTACCAAGCATGGGTGCCCTAGGAGAAGATATGTGCCTAGTCTTTCAAGAGGTCAAATGATGGAATTAGGATTTGCTCATCCTAAATAATGTTGCTCAAAATCCAACAAGCTCTGCAGTGAATCCATCAACGCTGTCATTTGATTGATCAATCAACCAGAATCTCAGATCGAACAAAGAAGTCTAGCAAATGGCAAACTAGAAATCATGAAATTATCAAAAAATATTCTAACTATGGGTACTATAGGCACCCCAGGTAGCTAGGGGTGCCTAGGGTTTTGAGCCACTAAAAAACTAGAAATTATCAGAAAATATTCTAACTTTGGGTATTCTAGGCGCCCCAGGTAGCCAGGGGTGCCTAGGGTTTTGAGCCACTGAATCCAATAATTAGGGTTTTCTAGATCAGTCACTGTCTCTAGAATTTTGCCAATTTTCTAGTGAATATCTAAGCCTAATCATCGGGCTTGTCAACTACCGGAAAATTCAGATCGAATGAAGCACGCAACATGAGGTTTCAAGTTTGAAGGTTGAAAAAGAGCAAAAAATGGCTAAGGCTAGAGATCATGGACACCCTAAGAGGAGATAGGCACCCAAGCTTTTGACCCCCAAAAGCTGCTTTTCTAGGCTTGTCACTTCTAGAAGACCCCCCTTAGAATTCTCTAAGCTATCCAACACATCTAACAACAAGTTCATCAGATGCCTTGATCATCTAGAAATGAGAATTCATCAGAAGATCAAAAAATAAGTAAAAATTGAAGATTATTAAAAAATGGCTCTGGTGATGCTAGGCACCCTAGCTAGCTAGGGTTGCCCATGATTTTGAAGGTCAAGATGATGTTTTTACCCAAAGTAGCCTCTAGGACAACTTCATCAAATTCACTCAGGCTCTGCAATGGATCATTCAGTCAACCCATAGGATTCATCGAGCACCCGAGAAATTGAAATCAAACGAAGGCCAAAATAAAGCAAAAGTTGAAATTTGAAGAAAATTGGCTAAGTCTAAAGAAGAAAAATGCCCCTAGGCAAGAAAGGTGCCCAAGGCTCAATGCCTTAGTAAATTTTTCAGTTTTCATCATGCATCAATTGAAAAATGTCCAAATTCAATGCACCTACTCAAGATTGGCTTCAAGAAGTTTTAAAGAAGAGAATAAAGAGTTTTATTTATCCTCAAAACTTATTTAAGAAGGCTTTGGATTTCATTATTCACTTTTTGTAGGTTGGCATCCAAGAGCAAGAGAGGAGACATAAAATTTTATTCTTTTTAGGATTCAAGAGCTAAAATGTGGTGCTTTTTCATAGTTCATATTTTTGGATCAACACATAAGGGAGCTCGCTTTTTCATGCTTTATTTCTCCACTTAGGCATCAATTTTTAGAAGAAAGGGGTCAATATTTTCAATTTCCAACAATCTAAGTCATCCCAGTTCTTGATTCTCTACAACTTTGAAGAATTTTTCAACTTTCAAGAACCTGCTTTTTCCTCGCATGTCCAAGAAATCTTCATTATTTTCAAAATATGATCAACTGGGTTCATTCAAAATGTGATTCTGCACAAAACCAAGCTCTCATCTTTTTTGATGAAAATCCTAAAATTTTAGGGTTTCTGCTTTTTCAACCAACCTTCAGTATTTTCCAAAACAGACGATTTGGGTCCTCTTAAAACAAAGTTCTTTACAAAACCTAGGTCCCAACTTTTTTAGAGAAAACTACCTTTTTAGGAGAAATTGACCTTCAATTTTCAGTCATTTGCACAAAAGGTGTCGCAACATAGTTGAGTTTATTGTTGAAATACAAGTTTTTCAGCATGCAGTACTCTCCCATGAGATTCAAAACCAAGCTAGTACTGTATCTTGCAGCCTCAAGTCGAATGATGTTGAGAAGTGCTTTTCAAACACCACCATGGTAAAATAACTTCATCATCTCAGCTGAAGAGTGTGAAAAGGTGTGATATGAGAAAAAGGAAAGGTATCAAAAAAGAGTTGTACAATACTATTCCATTGGAAAATCAAGAGAAGTGTCAAAAGCATAAAGTTGTAGAGCCTCCAAGTTATCAATTAGTGAGTTATCTTTTGGGGCAACGACGTTTTTCAAGAATATAACTCATAAAGCAGATGAAGAGGTCAAAGATTCTCTAATTTAAATTACAGAAGGCAAGGAAATCCTGGAAAAGCGGAATATGGCTATAGATAGTATCGACGTTCTTGATAAAGATACAGTTTCCTGATTTTAGTAGATGTGGTTGAGATTTAAAGCAAAGTGAACTTGAAGCTTTCTCCAAGATTTTTTTCCATTCTTATCTCACACTTTCTTTCTATTCATGTCTCAGGCTTATCCATTCTTTGAAGGAGGAAAGAAAACAAGTTGTAAGAGTTGGCACTTTCCCTATTTTTCTGCTTTCATAGGTTGTTAGATGCTTATCTTGTTTTAGTTTTAGAAATAAAGCTTGCATGTTGGCAAGCCTTAGTTGTAAAAGCAAGGAGATTTTAGGGTTCCCTACTCCTCTACTTGTGTATAAATAAGGGCAGCCTTGCCCATTTTTCTTTAACGGTTATTGTAATAGCAAATTGTTGAGCTTATTTTCCCTACAAGTTTTTGTTATTCAATTTCATGTTCACTTAGTGTAAGAGCAAGCTTGTATGCCTCTTTAGCTGCAAGTTATTGTTTAGTGCATGTGTCTTGTGTCAATGTATTATGGTTTGATGGCTAAATTGTAATCCTATTTTGCTACAATCTTGTGTGTCCTAGAACTGTAACCTTTTGTTCTTGAGATTTGAGAAATAAAGTCTTGTGCCTACTTTGCCCTGATATAATGTCTCATATTTTTGTTTCATGTGTTATGCTTATATGATCTCTATTTTAGCTTGCATTGAAATTAAGTAGATGTGTGTTGAGAGAAAGTTTATTTAAGTATTTATGTCAAAGAATCCTTCCTTGTTCATTTCTAACTCTCCTACTCTGCGTTTACTTGAGAAGTTAGAAATGTCATAAGAGTAGGTTTAGTCTTAGTTGAACTTTCAAAAGAGAAAATCTCAGTTACGAGGCTTGAGTTTTATAACCTTGTGCTCTTAGTTGAACAAAAAGATAGGAAAAATAGTTTTAGTTTACTTTCTTTTAAGCAACATCAACAAAGAGGGAGCTTCCCCTCCTAATTCGAAGAGCAATTTATCTATGCATAGTTGTTTGTTTCTAATCCACATTCCAGAGGTGCGAATTGAAACGCCAATAGTTTTTTGGCACCCACCATGGGGCACAAGGCATAAAACTTCAAGAAAGCTTACGCTTTATGTCACAGGAATGACCATCTGGCACCCTATTGTGTGATCCAGCTAGAAGACATCCACCCCCATTACCTTGGGGTAACAACATTGGAACTTTGGCTTTGTAGGTAAATCATGAGTTACCTAAAGGGTCAAGGAAGCACTTTCCACAATTTCACGGCAATGGAACTCAACATCCTGATGATCATCTTTCTACCTTCTCAATAGCTTGTGTTATTTTGCACGTGGCACATGAAGACATCGCAATGCATCTTTTTGTGGAGACTCTTGTTGGGAATGTTGTGGACTAGTTCAATCACCTAGAGTCGAGCATTATCACAAGCTAGGAAACTATGAGTGAGAATTTGTTGGCGAGATTCAAGCCTGCTGAAGATAGTCATTGGTTATTTTCCCAACTTGCAAATTTAAAGATGGAGTACAACAAGCCCATGAGGGAGTTTGTAGCAAGATTTAATAGTCTTGTTACATGACTTTCTTCTACACTTAATCCATCACTAGAGATTTTGATGAGCTGCTTCATAAATGCTCTTCCATCAAATATAGCCTTCTTCCTCAAGATAGAAAAAGAAACAGAATTGATACATGTGCAAGAACATGCCATCGAGTTAGAGGATAATATGATTACTTCTGGCAAGATGAAGAAGGATTCAATCAAGCCTCTGGTTCAGGGTTTTGCAAATCCACTACTACAAAAGGTAGCTAGTGAGATGCTTGCACTACCACCACCACAATATCAACCTCCACCACAATATCAAATTTAGCAATTGTACCAGTCAAAGAGAAATAGTTTTCAACATTACAACAATTATAGGCCACGATTGCCAGCACCTCCACCAAGACCAACAATTGAAGTTACACAAAATTCAGTATTTTGTTCTTTCCATGATATTGATGCACATACCAATATTACGTCCCGAGAACTTAAGAATGAATCAGATTATGGGATATGTTGATGCTGCACCCAGTTCTAGTTTTGTCCCAACACCAAGTTTGAATGTTTTCTTACCAAAAACAGACAACTTTGCTAGCGACTCCGCTCCAGGATACTTTCAAAGTGAACCCATTATTGAAGAAAAATAAAACCTATGCCGCTACTCTCTTGCAGCAAATCACGAAAGGCACTCTTTGACTATGTTTACAAGTGCTTTGCACTTGCAAGTACAAAAGGAAGAAGAAGAGAGGTAGAGAGCTAAAGAACAAGTTAAAGAAGTAGTTGCTCAAGACCCATCTCCAACCAATTTCGACATTGTAAACTCCATGATGAAGACCAAGGTTAAGATTTCATAGTTGGAGTACCTTCGTGATCATCCTGAGCAGCTAGATAGAATAATACAACATGCAAAGAAAGAAGCTTTAATTCAACCTACATTGCTCGAATCATCTGTGCTAGTGGAAGAAAATCCCAAACCTTTATATATATCTTTATATATAGGAGGATTCAAACTGAGCAATTGCATTATTGATTCAGGAGCCTTAGGCAACATCATGCCTCTACAAGTGATGAATGCATTGGGACTTTCATGCACTAAGACATGAGATGAGTGTTATTCACTGGAGTCAAAGTTGGTGTCATTGGTCAGACAATTGAAGGATGCTCAAGTAAGGTTGGTAGCTTGTCCAAAGAAAAAGATAAAAATGACCATCCTAGTGGTTGAAATTCCACCCAGGTACAAGATGTTGAGTTAGAGCTTTTGCAGAGATCTTGGTGGTGCAATGTAGTTAGATTGGTTGTCCACAACCATTCCTATGAAGGAGGAAAAAATCAAGATAGAACCTGAGCCCAAATCCCGATTCATGGTGGTGAAAATCCCAAACCCCCCAACCCAAATTCTATATCAAGGAACGGGTCACAGTAATTATGTGAAACTGTTAGAGATAGAAACCAAAGACTAGAACGTTGCTTATCCAAAAAAGAGACTAACAGAGGATACAAAGTTATGGACAATGCAGTTCGATGGGGGTTATTCAATAGCAGGTTCAAAAGTAGGGGGAATAATCATCTCCCCTGAAGGACAATTGCACCCACCCATTTGCACATTGCATGCAATTGGAATTCACTAAAGCTGAAAAAGAGGCGCTTTTGTTAGGCCTCAAAAATGTCAAAGACATGGGAATTGAACTCCTATGTGTTAAAGGGGATGTAGAGTTGATCGATGAGCCAATCAAAGGATACTTTCAGGTCACAAAAGATCATCTATGACATTATATCTAAACCGAGTTTGGAATGTGATCAAGTGGTTTGAAGAGTTCGACATCAAAAACATCCTGAGGATGGACGACAACAAAATCAATGCCTCGGTGGTACCTGCTCCTCTCTTTCCACCATATTTTGACTTTTGCTAAGGTGCCCTAGCCTGGGCATATGAAGATACGAGAATCTTCATCTTGGAAGATTTGTCTCCTACGATACCCAAGAGAAGAGAAGTAAAGCCTTTCAAGCAGAAATGAAATCCTTCAAAGATAGAGTAATTTTCTTTTGTTTTCATGATGTGTTTCTCCTTTCCATAATGTGTTTGTTATGTTGTGTTTCCCCTTTTCATAACCGTTTCGTTGTGTTTTAGGTGATTAGGCATCTTGTTTTAAGTGATTTTTAGGGAAGTCCAACTATTAGGTGATTCTAGGAAGTCTTGTCATAGGTGACTTAAGGAAAGTGTTGCAATAGGTGATTAGGAAGTGTTTTTGACTTTGATACCCAATGGATAAGGCACTAGTCTAAGCTAAAAATCTAGAGATTCTTTGGATCTCCCATGTCATAAGTATCCACCATGGTCCCCATACATAGCCAAATGTTGTACCCCAAATTAACATTTGTGCTACACTTAGGCATTTTGAAGAAATGGTCAAAAGTCTTGTTAAAATTATCGAAAAAGGTCAAAATTGGGGATTTGCATGTTTTTCATGAGAGTCAAAAACTCAAAATTTTCAAAATCTAACGATCTGGGTCTACTCAGAGTGACCTAGTCTACAAAACCTAGATCTCAGTTTTTCAACCCTAAATTTTAGGAAATTTTCTAAAAATAGAACCTTTTTCTAGGTTTTTATGGGTTTCTTTTGAAATGGATGCTGGAAAATTTTTCTAAAAATAGAAAGTTTGGCTTCTAGGGTTCAAACTGATTTTGATTGGTCGAAAATACTTCCTCATCAGGCTGGTCCAATCAGAATCGTCAAAAGACCAGTTTTTCCTTGGTGGGTCTATTATGCTTTTTGAGAAGCTTTTTTAGGAGCTCTAAGGTCATTAATGGAGGTCACTCAACTACTAGGTGTCAAATTTGAAGTCTCAAGCATTGCACAGATCAAGAAACTGCAACAGATGATCGAGGAATGAAGAACGAAGAATGGAGGTTGGAGAATCTTGAAAATTGCAAAAAATTGACTAACTCTAGAAAGTTTAGGCGCCCCTACCTAGTCTAGGTGCCTAGGGTTTTGTGCCTTAGAAAAATTTTCATCTCCAAGGGTTGAAACAATGGCAAGCACATGGAACGAGGAAGAAAGTTGAAAATTGCAAAATAAAAACTAACACTGCCAAGCATGGGCGCCCCAAGAGAAGATAGGTGCCTAGTATTTCAAGAGGTCAAATGATGGAATTAGGGTTTTCTCATCCCAGATAATGTTGCTCAGAATCCAATAGGCTCCACAGTGAATCCATCAGCATAGTCATCAGATTGATTAGTCAACCAAAATCTTAGATCGAATAGAGAAGTTTTGGAAAATGGCAAATTGAAAATCATGAAATTATCAAAAAAAATCTAACTCTAGGTACTCTAGGTGCCCCAGGTAGCTAGGGATGCCTAGGGTTTTGAGCCACCAAATCTAGTAATTAGGGTTTTCCAGATCAATCATCGTCTCCAAAATTCTACCAATTTTCCAGTGAATATCTAAGCCTATTCATTAGGCTTGTCAGTTGTCAGCAAATTTAGATTGAATGAAGGACACAACATGAGGTTTCAAGTTTGAAGGTTGAAAAAGAGCCAAAAATGGCTAAGGTTGGAGATCATGGGCACCCTAGGAGGAGATAGCCACCCAATCTTTTGACCCCCAAAAATTGCTTTTCCAGGCCTATCACTTCTAGAAGACTTCCCTTAGAATTCTTTGAGCTATCCAACACATCTAACAACTAGTTCATTAGATGCCTTAATCATCTAGAAATGAGAATTCATCAAAAGATCAAAAAACAAGAAAAAATTGAAGATTATCAAAAAATGGCTAACTTTGGTGATGTTGGGTGCCCCAACTAGCTAGGGGCACCCATGATTCTTAAGGTCAAGATGAGGTTTTTACCCAAAGTAGCCTCTAGGACAACTTTGTCAAATTCACTCAGGCTCCGTGATGGATCATTCAGTCAACCCACATGATTCACTGAGCACTTGGGAAATTGAAATCAAACGGAGGCCAAAATCAAGCAAAAGTTGAAATTTGAAGAAAATTGGCTAAGTCTAAAGAAGAAAAATGCCCCAAGGCAAGAAAGGCACCCAAGGCTCAATTCCTTAGTAAATTTTTCAGTTTTCATCATACATTAGTCAAAAAATGTCCAAATTCAATACACCTACTCAGGATTGGCTTCAAGAAGTTTTAAAGCAGAGAATAAAGTGTTTTATTTATCCTCAAAACTTATTTAAGAAGGATTTGGATTTCATTATTCACTTTTTGCAGGTTGGCATCTAAGAGCAAGAGAGGAGGAGACATAAAATTTTATTCTTTTTAGGATTCGAGAGCCGAAACGTGGTACTTTTTCATAATTCTTCATACTTTTTGGATAAGCATGCAAAGGAGCTTGCTTTTTCATGCTTTATTTCTCCAGGGCATCGTTTTTCAGAAGAAGGGGGTCAATATTTTCAATTTCCAACAATTTGGGTTAGATTAGTTCTTGGTTCTCTACAACTTTGAAGAATTTTTCAACTTTCAAGAACTTGCTTTTCCTTGCATGTCCAAGAAATCTTCATTATTTTCAAAATCTAATCAACTGGGTTCATCCAAAATATGATTTTGCACAAAACCCAGCTCTCAGCTTTTTTGATGAAAATCTTAAAGTTTTAGGGTTTCTACTTTTTTTAGCAGCCTTTAGTATTTTTCGAAACGGATGATCTGGGTCCTCTTAAAATGCAGTTCTCTACAAAACCCAAGTCTTAGAGTTTTTCAAGAAAATTGTTTTTTCAAGAGAAATCAACCTTCAATTTTCAGCCATTTGCACAAAAGGTGCCCGAACATAGTCGAGTTTATTGTTGAACTTCAAGTTTTTCAACATGCAATACTCTCCCATGGGATTTAGAACCAAGCCAATATTGTATCTTATAGCCTCAGGCTAGATGATGTTGAGAAGTGCTTTTCAAACACCACCATGGATAGAAAACTTCATCATCTTAGCTGAAGAGCATGAAAAGGTGTGATATGAGAAAAATTATAGGTAGCGAGAAAGAGTTGTACAATACTCTACCATTGGAAAAGATGTCCTCAAGTGGGATAGAAAAAACATAATTGTAAGAGTTGGTATAGAATAACTCTGCACCATGCAAGATTTGGCTAAAGAATATAGCCACCCAAGATCTAGGAACTTCGTGATAGCACAAGAGAGATCAATATGCAATGCTCAAGATTGCAATGGAATTAAATCCCATAAAATTCAATATAATAAGAACCCCTTAGTTATATAGCCAAGGTAAGACATGGGATTAAATAGGATTATGACAAGTGTTTTAATAATATGTCATGCGACAACTTATGATAACTACCTAGGACACATGTGTTAAAATTCAAAAGATAAGATAAGATCTAATGCTAATTAACACCTTCTAGAAAGATTCCCTCCTAGGACCTAAGTAAACTGAACATGTAAATATGACCTACTAATAACTAGATAGGTAAAACACCTATTTATACCAACAACCCCCTTAAGTACAACATAGGGAGTAGTTGATTATTATGCAAATGACACGAGGATGGGTCCCAACTATGAGGCCATGTTAGGTACCCATGTACAAATTCAAATGCAATCTCTCACAAACAAAAAAAGGAGAAAACCCACTGGGACAAAACTCCTCTCCAAAAGAGATGAAAACAAAATACTCTCAATGAAACATGAGAAGAACAAAACCCCATGCAAGGAAAAAGACCTCCCTATAAGAGAGAAGAAGAGAGACCATGCAGCCCCCCTCAATGTTGAGTCTCCTACAATGATGGTAGAAGCTTGACATTGAATGTTGAAGATGATCCAAAAGCGTCAAACAACATTCCTCCCCTTAGGAAGAAACAAAACCAAGATGGTATACATGATGTCTTCCCATTCCTAAAAGGAAGATGAGGGGAGATAGATGATATGTGATATCTTTGAAGAATGCTCAAGTGTCTCCATGTAGATGTCAAAATTTGTCACCCTCCAAATAGGCATTCTAGGCCACACTCCAGAAGAAGACAATCCAAAATCTCCTAGAAACAATTGTAGGACACAATCCAAATACAAGGATACCTCCTTTGAAGACAAATAAGCCTCCTCCAAATGTTATGCAAAAGAATCCACACTCATGTCAAATTGCAAAGAATGACCATGTAGAGAATGTAGAAGAGGGTCAAAGTGTTCCCTCACAACAACTGAAGAAGGATCATCAAAGAGAAGATGTATGAAATTAATGATGTCTCCCAAACTTGAAATGCGGGACTCAAAACAAACCAACAATGTCTGTCAAGTATTCATCCCAAGTAGTCATCTTAGGAAGACAATGAATGTCATGTTGCACTAAATCACAAGGAGCCAAAACTATGGAATCACAAGCATCATGAGGTACAATAGTAGATGAAGCGATGATATCTTAGTGCATATCATTTGACTACACCTATCACCCCCCATTATGTCCCCATCATTAAGAATAGTAGATGATTCTGCCAATGTTGGATTACAAGAGTCCTCAACCTCAAGATGTTGACTCATAGATGAAGAAGATGAACCCTCTAAATTTTGATTAGGAGCCATAGAAATTTAAGTCTCTAGAGAATTCTTAGTAGGAGGGGAAGGAGAAGATCTTGTGTCATCAAAACTACCAAACCTTTCCCAATGAGCAAGCTTCATAATTGTTTTATCATCAATTGTTTAAAACTTTGCAAGTGAAACAAGACAATTCACAACAAAATCCTATGGGAATGGAGGTTCATTTGAGTCTCCATATATCTCCTAAAGTCTAGTCATAAGGTCACGAGGGATCTCAATAGAATTAGTGGCCAATTGTGTGTCAATATCACAACTGTAACCAATTACTCCCAAGATATGTTCTGTTTTTATGTCCCACACAAATCTTCTACTTTGATTAAGGTCTAGAAACTAGTCCATAGAGATATGACAAAAGATTAAGCCACCTACAATGGGTTAGGATTCCATCTCTCCAAGACTTAAAGTTCCATCGATTTGACCTTATTACAACAAGATATGTTTAGATGTCCATATTAAACTCCTCAATTTTAGTCACACAATAGACCAATAAAGAGACATAAGCCAACAAAGGTGAAATATTACCCCCCCCAAATTAATCAATCATGAAACCCCCTAAGAAATATCTGATTTGACACTTTATATTTAGTGTGATTAAATGTGCCACTTGTTGAAAGTACAAGAAAAATGAGAGTGGGAGGTGAATCATCTGTACCTTAAAACTTCAAAACCCTCATTAACATTCAAATCCACTTTCATTCAATAAAGCTTTAATCTGTTATGATGGGTTAACATGAAAAGAAAATAACAAAAACTGAAACACATCAACACCGTACACAAGAGAACACCATATTTATGTGGAAAACCCAAGATTTGAAAAACCATAGTGAGGATTATCTCACATTATAAATTTCAACACTGAATACAATAGGGCTCACTATCAGAGGGCTCACTGCCCAAAGAAAGAAAGACTCACAGTTGTTGATGGGTGTTTTAGCACTTTCTCAACACAGGTAGTGCGTAGGTGCACTACCTCTCTTGAAAGATAATCTCCAACAACAATTTGGTGAAAATCACCCCAAGGTCTTTCGGGTGTCAGGTCATGACTTTCTTGGAATGTCTCATTTGTTTTGATGTGATTTTGCTAGTAATCACAGGTAAAACTTACAGAGTTAAGTTGGAGGATAATTGGTTCTTCTAATGGAGCTCTAAAGATGGGAAAGTGATTGCACAATTGCTGTAGGTTCAAACAAAAATCTAAAACTCATATTTTAACTTCAAATTTGGCTTTACAATGTGCAATGAACCTTGTTCAAAGTTACTTCTAAAAAAAGGAAAAAGGGTAGGGAAGAGAGGAAGTTCCTAGACCTAAAACTAGCAATGAACAGTGACAATGGAAGACCCTACTATGGATAGCCTTCCTAAAACTGAATCCCACTTAACCATATTACTTCACAGTCTCATGAAATTGGTGCAAGCTTCTAAGGACTACAAATATTCAACCATTATTCACCATAAGCATGAATAAAAGATAAAATTTAGTGCAGCTTTTGATCTATGCCCAAACTAAATTTACACAACTATTTACCATCAATAAACAACAAAAAGTATGGACAAGGAAGGTTTCCAACACACAACACAATTCTTCAATATCAATGAACAACATTAACTAATCTACTAAAGCAAGCTAAAACATACAAAACAACAAAGTTAATCTACTCAAATTCACTAACTAAGAGGAGAAGAATCATGAAACATGTAAGGGAACTCAAGAATCCACCAAAGTCAATGAATTTCTATTAAAATTCTAGCAACATGTCATTACAACAACTCAACTCTCTCTTGAAAATGAGAGGAGACCCCCTATTTATAGTGTCTAAACAACAAAATGGATGGCCAAGATTAATTTGCATTGTGTGGCCAAGATTCACTACAAACTAGGGTTTCACCTACCCCCAAATATATTATAATTTAAAATTACATCTTTGTCATTTAGCCTATTTTGTCCTCTAGTGAGCAACACTATAGCTCTTTTGTCTCTTGTTGATTTCCATTTGCTACAACTACTTGGTGAGGAACTCATCATCTATGACGGGATTTCCTTCACTCTTCCTCGCAGTAGCGTACTCCACAAACTTTATGATTAGTGCCTGGAGCTTGTTCCATTCTAATATATCTGATTGAATCGCCTAGAAATTCAATCTCCTGAATTTTCTTGTGATGTCATCCCAGTCCTTGTCATATTTTGGTGTGTTCTTTACTACTTGCTTGGATTGAGCGAAGGCTCATGCAACAAAACCCAAGAAATCCAGTGTCATGGCATTCGTGGTTCCATTTTCCATCTTCTTATGGAAGTATGACTTTATCTTTTCTGGATCCAACTCAATGGTGAGCACATCAAAATCTATCATCAATCTCAGATATTATGCATAGGTTGCCCTGATTTCTTTGACCCAGTCAATATCCAACTCCACCTCATGGAGCACTCATTCCAACACTTCCTTTCAATGATATAAGCCCAACTTCCATGTTTCCATGAGCCAATGGTCATCTTTTACCAAGGCAAGCTCCTTCTCCTAGGATTTATCTGGTATCTTGAGAATAGCCTCAAGTTTGGGATACATGATCTTGTATAGCTCGGGGAAGTTACTGCAGAACTTCCTTATTCCCTCGAGTATCTTTTGCACTTCTAGGAACTTGTTTGTTGTCCTGACCGTACGACCAATGCCCATGTTGTAGAGGACCTGTCAGAACCAATCCTTCATGGTCTTCGTCTAATTCTTTCTTTTCTTCAACTAGTCAATGTGGTCCTTGGATAGTAGTTGCGGAAATGTCAAGGATGTGGTAGGGAGCTCTTCAACTAATGACCATTGTTGGATGTATGTTGTCAAGCTAGCCACCTGTGCTTTCAACTCCTCCTTGGAAAACTTATCTTTGTGCATTTGGTGCACAATAGTGGCGACAAACCCATGGAGATGGTCAATTTTTTGCTCTCTCGTGGCCATTCCTAGATCAAGGTTGGAGATGTTATAACTTACCCCTTCTTCTCCCACAACTGGAGTGGCTATTTGCACAATTTTGGACCTAGATACATCCATTGTCAGTTGAGATCTGACCTTTGGCTTCTTCTCTTTCTTCGTGCTTATTTGGGCTCGAGCCAAGATTGCCTCTAGTCTTTCCCTTGGATCCTTTAGGGTTGGGGTTTTCTTCTCCAACTATTTCTCAAGCCATTCAAGCATTTGAGATTCTCCTTTTGGTGATTCATGATCACCTTCTTCTTCATGGTCATGTTGGATATCAATTTCCTTGTTGCCTAAAGCCTCTTGTTTTGTCTTTTCTCCTTCTTCTTCATCAGAATCCTAGATGAACTTAGTTTCCTTTCCCGAGGACTCACTAGCTGCATGTTCCTTGGGGTTGTCCTCCCCCTTGGTGGCCTTCTCTTCTTCTTCTTGGTCATTCTCATGTTCTTCATGATGTTCCATTTTTGGGATTTTCTTTGTTTCAGCCTCTTCCTCATGCTTATCTTCTTCTTGTTCTTCCTTTTCCTCATGCTGAGGCAACATCTCTCCATCGTGCTTTAGGCTCTTTTCCTGCTCTTGTTTTTCTTTCTCCTACTGCTCTTTTGAAAGAGGCATTTATTCATCATGTTTGGGGCTTTTGTCATGTTCCCTAGTCAAAGGACCAATGTATTCCTCCATTTCCTCTCTAAATGTAGGGATATGAAATGCCTTCCCTATTGATTTGGCAGACAAGTCAGCCAAAACATTCCCATCTCTATCCACTATTGTTCTACACTTTGGCTGATATGCCTCCCTGTAGGCCATTACAAGCTCGACAACAATGAGGGTAGGCAGAAAACCGACAGTCTTGGCCAACCCATTGCTTCTAATATTTCTTGCATTTTTTGTTGTGGGGTTGATCCAGACCCTTTGCTTGAATTCATTAATATCTATGTGTTTGATATTTGTATCTAAGGCCTCTTTCCAAGCTGTGGTGACCTTGGAGTTGAGGGGTTCCCCTTGGAACTTTTACTTCATTTGATCTTTATCCTCTTTGCCCCAGGGTGCTTTGGCTAACTTCTTTCCCTTGTCCTTCTCCACGACCACCTTCAAAGGTCTTGCACCTAGTTCCATATATCCTGTGGGCGAGAGATAGGTAAGCACATTCAAGCATGAAAACATGGGGAAAGTTATCCAAAATCCTACAAAACGATGTTAGATTAGATAATTCATCATTTGAAAATCCTAACATCTCTTCCATCTTGACATTAACCTTTCATAGGAGGGAATTTTAGCAATTCGGGCCCAGGGGCGCAGACTTCCCTGAGTTGATGGCTATTTTGAAGTAGATGTAGGAGGGACAACAATCAAGGCATGACATCCCAACTATCCCAGCCTACCTTAATATTTTATCATTGCATGGGGTCCAGTAGGGAGGAGGAACCATTTTGGCATGTGGGTCGAGGTCAATTTGATGTTTTGAAGGAGTGAAGGCCACCTTTCAAGCACGCGGGATCAGAGGGGAGCTCAGTCGTTTTGGGCCTATTGTTGAAACAATACTAGCAAGGTAGCGTTCCACCATGTGGGACCTATGGCTTCAGGAGGCGGTGTAGTAGTTCACTGGGAATTTAAGTCATCGTAGGCTGGAAGGTGCAGGGAAATATTAGGTTGCAACCATTTTGAGATGGTGAAGGTTAGATGATGGTTCGGCAGGAGAAACCTGTGGCATCAGGTCTTCCAGTAGGTTAAGTCTTTGCGTTCATTTTGTTTATCATCAAGTAGTCCAAAGGAGATGAGGAGGTCGTGTCCCATGCAGCGGGCTAATGAGGATCACTTTCCATTTGGGAACGATGAGGCTAGGATAGAATTTCCCTAGTAGTGGCCCACAGGGGATGACTCGCTTAAGGTTTGACACTTAAAAATTTTCATCTTGGCATACAAGCAGACACTTTGGGATCGAGACTCGAAGGGAAAAAATTTAGTCATCAACGATTGTTTAGAACGATAGATCGACCATAGCAACTTGTAGACGAAAGTCCATGAGGAGGGGCCTGCAAAGATGTTAACACTCAGCTATTTAAAATGCCTAAAGGACAAATGATAACAACGAGGTCGAGACTTGCCCACTGGGAGGACGTCAGAGCCTCGCTGTTTGGATAGTCGTTGTCATGATGATGGAAGGGAAGCAAAAATGTGCACGACCAGGCCCGTGCTAGGTCAGGTCTGCTATGTTGAAAGCTCAAACAACTGTGAAGGTTGAGGGGCCCAATGAGCAGACCTCTAGGCTATGAAAGCCGTTGTGAAATGGCAGACATCGAATGGAAATCCGCGGATGGAGGTCTACAAGGAGGAGTCTACGAGGTTTAGGCTTAGGCACCTTGGTGTGGGTTTTGATCAAAATTTGAGTAAGTGGGGCTTGTAGGGTGTGCGAGAGTCATTGTTTAGCCATTTGGAATGTTTGTTTAAGCAGCGAAAAAGGAAAGATGGAGGTCTGTGTAGTCGGACCCGATAGGGTAGGAAGCCGTTGGTTTGAAGTTTAACATTTCAAGGAATGAGACAGTGATAGATGCCTAGTGAGCTCGCGTGGAGTGAAAGCTGTGTCTGAAGGATGATTGTAGGAGGGTTGAGTTTCACAAGCAGCATGAGGGGCGATTTTGAAGTTTGCTAAGATTTTAATTCATGGGTTTTGTGTGCCTAGGTTAAATCTAGTTTATTTCAAGTTTTCTTCCCTTTAGATTTAGCAATTTTACATAGATCAAAGAAAACATAATAGAAGGCTCACAAGTGGAAAACCTACCTCTAAAACCTAATGGAGGTCGAGGAAACAATTATCAAAGGCCTTGAAGCATCGACGAAACTCATTGGGTGCGAAGGCGGCGTTGGTAGAGGGCTCTGACTCACTTCTAAACAACTAGCAGGTGAAAATGACAGTTGAAAGATGGCTATTTATATAAAATAGTGTATTAAATGCACCCCATTTATGATCATATGGCGACGTTGAAGGTTGGTGAACAGTCATTTTGAAAATGACAGCGAAAGCAATGGAACCCACCAAGCGGATGATGATGAGTAGTTGGTTGTTTGATCGTTCAATAAGGGAAATGACAATCAAGGATGCGAGGCCCTATGAGTGGAAGGTTGCTAGACGAAGGCCATTTGAAATGACCGTGGGGTGAAGGAAATCCACATGGTGCAGCCTGAAGTGGTGGACCCGCTCGAATCCAAGGATGTCAGTTTCAAGGATTAAAGGAAATCAACCAAGGACATTTCGCAAAGGCCCAAAGCATTAGAAATTTGAGGGGGAAAACATGGCCAACTCAAGATGACTTCTCTGAGATTCACTAACCATTCAAGACACAAAATAGGGGGGCATGCAAAATGAGACAATGATAAAAAAATGACCTAGGGAAGCGAAAGAAAGAGGGTCCCCATTTCGAATAGGGTGTGTGTGCTGAGGGCACAACAACAGTCATAATAGAAAAGAAGATAGAGAAGAAATGTTACATAGAGAAAACCATCTCAATGCAATAAAGAATCCACCACAATGTCTCTAACACCTTTGTAGCCTAATTGAAGAATTGTAGACACCTTAGAACTGCTCATTGCATTCAATAGTCTAACTCATGAAAGCTCGCACTACACTTCATAATTTTGCACTCTATAACTTTGCAATTCACATCTCTCATATCTATCTCGTCATTCCTCAACAACTCAACTCATATTTATACCTTTTTCAACCTTGAAACCTTTCTCCAAGGTCGATTATGCACCTCAACCGTGAAAATTCAAATTAGGTTGATGCCAAAACACTTTCGTGGTGGATAGAATTGAAACTGGACCACATCACACCTTATTTGGGACCCAAATCTATAATACCAATCAATCACACACTTCCATAAACAATAATTTCCACCACAATTATTGTAAACACCAAGTTGGTTGTTACCCATGTAAACACCATTAAACTTTTAAGTGCACACTTCCTTAAATCTAAGGATGACTTGCAAACCACACACCATGCTTGAACATGATCTAGAATATTCCTCAAACACTCTAAAATCCAACAAACTCCTTTGCAACAACTTCCACTTGAAGAATGTACACACCTAGTACACTTAAACAACTCTACCATATGCTATAACTTGAGAAATTGAATTCTGAAGCACCAAACCACAAACCACCTCAACTAAAGAAAGATACCAATGCAATCAATACACCCTCAAATCCACAAGACTTGAAACCACTATGCAGAGAAATGCGGAGCAAAGATATTTCTCCCAAACACCTCTACAATGCACTGTTCACACATTGGTGAAAAAAACTTCTACTGCACAACAATCCAACACACCAAATTCTAGATATAACACCTCTAAACATCTCTAATCAACATATTCAAGTGCATAAGTAGATCTTCAACCTAGAAGAAATGCGGAGCAACACAAGAACACAACTATGTAACCCAAAACAACACTACAACACACTGTTTCCTCTTTTTATCAAAAGCACTTGGAAATCAAGCACCAGAGACACATCCACATCATCTTTAGTAGTTCCTCAACCATATACAAAAGCTTATCAAATAAACACTAGAGGTTGGTCCACCAGTAGATTACTAATGATAGCATAATGCAACTAATCAAAGCATAGACAACACAACACTACTCATTCTCAACAATCTCCCTCAACAATAGTTTCCTTACATCTCATATAGTTGACATCAATGACAACACAGGCTTGTTGACATCAACGACAACACTAATTGCTCATACTTGCAACACCACTCGCCAACAACATCAAAGTGGACTTGATCTTAGTGCATATAGATGCCAAATTTGGCCACAAGCTCAAAGTAAAAATTTAACGTGGAATGGGATCAATCTGTTCACACCACTGGAAAGTACACGAAAAATTATACACTTTCAAAAAAAATCACCAAAAAATATTAACATAGGAGCAAGAATGGAGCCCCAAAAGTTCTGAAAATGAGAAAGACTCAACACTTGTGATAATGTGTAATTTTTGGAAAAAACCTGACATCAAAATAAAAAAATCATTGCACCATTGTGTAAAGCAAGAAATTCTACCCCAAATTAAAAAAATCGTTGAAAAAGGAGTCAATATGACCAAGTTATGGGTGTTTGAAAATAGCCCTCCAAAATGAAAACTACATTGGAGAGGGCAAGAAAAACTTCTAAGCCCTGTTGATGTCAATAGATAACAGGCTTAAAATTGATGGCCATGGGGCGGTCAAAAGTGAATATACTCTTGGAATATTATATAGCTTGATCGGTAGGGAATCTTAGGCTAGAATCATAATATGCTTGTTTTTTGATAGAATATGTCTCAAAATTGGTGGAATATTCCCTTTTCCAATGGAATTGGTAGGTCCTATTAGAACTGTAAAATTTTGAAAATTTTATGGCTGCATATACTCATTAGTTCCCAAAAATCCCCATACCATCTGCTTTCATATCATATTTTCCCATGTTTTAGTTTGTTTTCATCATTTGGTCCCATAGAATTCATCTATCCTTGAGAATTTGAATGTGTAAACCATATCAGTGTAACATATTGCAAGTCTCACTGATCCATAAAGCATTTTATACTAACATGTGTCTTTTGTAGTCTATCGGCAAGAGGTCGGGAATGTCTTGTCGATCAAATTACATTTGAGGATACACATCGAGTAGACACAATTCATTGTCTTAGCGACCAGAGGATCCTATCAGCGAGACAGTATGCATCGGGGTGAGTCATATTGAGTCTATTTGTGTCTTACCAATCGAAGACATAGGGACATATCGGTGTGACAACAGTCATCAGGATAAGTCATAGAGAATACCTATGTGTCATACTGGTGAAGCACAAAATGATTATCAGTGAAACCTAAGTCATCGGTGAAATGTCCCAAAGCATTCATTTGGTTTTTCTGATACAACGAAGGTGGATTCTGATGACGTATCGGGGTGAGTTCATGGAAGTCCTGCCGACTCTCAATGTTGCTATGACAGGATTATATTGGTAATAAGACTTGGCGATATTCATTGTCTTGTCGATAACTAGGTTCATCGGCAAGACTGGCATCATTAGAGCGAAGAGAGTCATGCTAAATGAAGTTCCATCAACAGGAAAACCACTATGTCTCGCCAATTAGAATTGCTGAAGGAAGATTCTGGACAAGATACAAGTAGATTAAGGAAAGTCTCGACGACCCCTAAAGTCACAGCGATACTCAAGACTAAAGGCACGAGGCATCGGTGAGACTCAGAACATCAATGAGACTATGGGACACCAAAGCGATATGTGATCTATGGTGGTCGGAGTAACATTGAACGTCGATGAAACTACAAGACATCTCAGTGGGTGTTTAGCGAATGTTTGAAAAGGCCCGAATGAAATAACTGCCCAGATGTGAATGCGAATGGACGCGACTTTTCATGTGGCTGATATATAAAACCAAATTTTGATAGCAGCGAAAATATAGAACATAGGGTGAACATAAAATACAGTAGGATACAAAATGTCTTTGTCTGAGACTATGATGCATGTAAAAAAGGATGGAGATTTCAATTGAATTCATTTGATTTGGTGGGATTTTTCTGGTTTCAGTTGTTTGTTGTTTTAATTAAAAGTATTGCTGAAGTTGTCTCCAAGGTTGATGTTTTCTAATTGTTTAAACTGATATATCAAGGATATTTCTCAGTTTATCAGTGCACATTTGTTGTATCTATATGATTGGATTAATTGGTTCTTTCAAGGAAAGATTAAGTCCTTTTAGTCAGTCATAATAATTAGGAAATCTCATTTGGATCATTAAGAAGAACTCAGTAGTCACATCCTTGCATGTTTATACCAGTTATAAACTTAAAATTATATGCCAAACAATTTGCGTATCTGCCAAAAAGAAGTTATTCATTTCAGATTATCATTTGAACTTTGTTTACCCAATAAGGCACTAGTCTCTACCATTCTATTGTTTAATTTCATTCATTTTTACATATGAACATATTAGATTTTTGCCTTGATATTGCTTATACAATTTATACCAAATTAAAACTCATTTATCCACTCCTATCTGCCATTGTGGGCAAATCACTTTAAAGGAATAAACATTGGTCAAGTCTACTTCATTGTTATTGGTACACCCACCTAGGTCTGGCAGCACCTGAAGAGTAGAAGGTCTAAATCATTTGGCCTTGTTTGTTGCCCTGAAACGTATCAAGAGATTGGTAACCTCTTGAGGTATTTTGCCTGCATTTTTGAGAGATAACAAATTGGCGACTCTACTGGGGATAAACATCAAAAAATCTGGTTCCAACCTATCTATCCATAGAGTCAATAAAGTTCTAAAATTTGTCTTTAACCAAAGGTTCACAATTGTTTCATTTACACTCCCCATTTGAGTCATGCACCTAACAAATTGGTGACTCTACTAGGGAATTATTGTAGGATATCCAACTGAAGATCATCATATAGAGTCACTGAAGATAGATTCATAATTTGTGAAGTTTTAGAAAAAAGTGATTCCACTGGGGAAAATCAAAAATAATTTTAAAAGAATCATTTTCCTACTTTTGGAAAAGTAGGTGGCGACTTTGGTAAAAATTTGATGAAGAATGGATAGACAATTTGTGTATGGAACAAAAGAATATTTTAGAAGGCAACAGCTGATAAGAGAAATTAAAGAATTGAAAAAGCAACGGCTACAATTGGACAAAGAAACACTACAATTGAAACAACTGTTACAATCAAGAGAATTCTACAATAAGAATGAATACACAAGTGCAAACAGGCATTGGACCCCACAAGTGCTTGATAATACAATTGGAAATCTTCACAATGAAGGCGATGCATATCATGCATAGCAGAGCACTTATTCATCATAGTTGTCGAAGCAACAAAATGTATATCCAAGTCAATAGATTGGGGAGGAAGAAGATGAATAAGTACATACTCAAAGCTAAGATTCCATCCCAAAATCAGAATGTGGAATTTACCCCTTTGATGTGTTTCTTAACATAAGGAGACATGAAGGAGAAGATAAAATCTCTCTATACAATAGGATGATAAATATCTGTATGCAATTACCTCCTAATTGTAAGCCTACAAGACCCCTTTTTTTTGCACAGTTCATAAAAAGTTTGGAAACCTGAATTAGCTATTTGGCTAGAATCATCAATACAGCATGCCTTTGATCGAGTGAATAAATTTATTGATGCCATGGAGAGGATAAGGTATGAGAACACTATCAATGTTGAATCCAATCGTTGTATTTCTGATGAGTATAGATAAATTGATCAAATGATGCAACCAATAGAAGATGAGACATGTGCAGGTCAGAATGATTCATATGATAGCCTGCATGATGAAGATGAAGATACAAGAGATCTCTCTTGCATAACAGATTGTGATAGGGAGGGCAGTACATGTTATGAGGGATCCAATGAATATTCAAATTGTGAAGATAAACCTATGGATTTTGACTTACAACCGGGTGATTCTTGCAGTTCTTGTGGTGATCAAGAAGAAGAAGCAATGGAAAATGCGGGTCCATTTGATAGTGAACAAATAACACCTCTAGCTGCAACTGAAAACTATAGGGACACAGTTGATAATAAAGAGAATGATTTCTCTGTGTTTTCGAATCCACTCCATGATGAGGATGTATCATGCCATAATGAGGAAGAGTTTGAGGACAATCATGTGAATCATGATCTACAACAAGGAGATATTTTCAACTCTTATGGAGATCAAGAAGAGGGAGAAATAATGGAAGATATGGAAGAAGAAACGTGTTCACTCAATAGTGAGAAAATTTTAGATATGCTAACTCTTGAATACCAGAGATGTGCACATGAATGTGATTTTGAAGTCATGTGTCCAACCTACATTTTTTTTGATAGTGAAAGTTCTTTGTGCAATGATTCATATGACTCCCAGTACATTTCTCAAAATGATGGAGAAACCTTTGAAGTTGATAAAAAATCTTTATCCATTCAAGAAGAGGTATGTGATTTAGAAATTTCTAACTCGTGTGGAGAAGACATTTACTTGCATACCAAGGATGATAGGATTCCAGCATTGATTGGTTTAGATATGCATGATATTGAGGATATAAATCATATTTTAGTGTCAAATGGTGATATGGAAGATGTGCAAAATGTTTCAGACTTGTTTGTCTCAAACAGTGTTGATATGAGAGAATTTTTTTATTCTCAAGAGAAGCATTCTGCTGGAGAATTTTTAGTACAGCTGGGAGATTTTTTTATAATACATAATAGTGAGCAAGATAATGAAAAATATTGCATTGAATATGCATGTACTTTGTATGTTGAGGATAACAAAGATTTGTCCCATGATGATGGAGAATTTGAACTGCAGGATGGTGAAGGGAATTTGGGCCAAGCTGAGCATTATGATTCTCTAAAAAATTTCAATAACAGTGACAGGGAAGATTGCATGAATGTCTTCAAGAAGAATCTGATGAACAAAGCAAAACCGGGTGTTTGACGGAGGAAAGTGTGGGCCTTTCTTTTAGGTGGCCTTGAGCCATCATTTACCAAAATGAAGTCTGATTTTGTTGCCAAAGGAATACAGAGGATTAAGGGTTTCCAGTGCATGGACAACTCTTGACATTCCTCTCAAAAATTTCTCTTCCATGCACAGTAGTCTAGGAAATAAAAGGAACCGGAATTGCCAGTACATGGACAATCATGACATTCCTTTATAAAATAAATCTTTCCATCTGCAGTAGTAGAGGGTCATGTTCATCTCCATTTCCATTCATTCCATCTTTCTCACTAGTCCATTACCTTGAGTTTGGTCTGCTCACCCAAAAATCTGGATCCTTGCAATGATCTCACAATCATCCATCCCCAGACGGAGCCACTGTTAGAACTGTAGAATTTTGAAAATTTTATGGCTGCATATACTCATTAGTTCCCAAAAATGGCCATACCATCCGCTTTGCATATCATGTTTGCCCATGTTTTAGTTTGTTTTCATCATTTGGTCCCATAGAATTTGTCTATCCTTCAGCATTTGAATGTGTAAACCATATCGGCGTAACATATTGCAAGTCTCACCGATCCATAAAGCATTTTATACTAACATGTGTCTTTTGCAGTCTATCGGCAAGAGGTCGGGAATGTCTTATCGATCAGATTACATTTGAGGATACACATCGGGCAGACACAATTCATTGTCTCAGCGACTAGAGGATCTTATCGACAAGACAATATGCATCAGGGTGAGTCATATCGAGTCTATTTGTGTCTTACCGATCGAAGACATACGGACATATCAACGTGACAATAGTCGTCAGGATAAGTCATAGCAAGTACCTATGTGTCATACTGGTGAAGCACAAAATGACTATCGGTGATACCTAAGTCATCGGTGAAATGTCCCAGAGCATTCATTTGGTTTTGCCGATACAACGAAGGTGGATTATGACGATGTATCGGGGTGAGTTCATGGAACTCCTACCAACTCTCAATGTCACTATGACGAGATTATATTGGTAATAGGACTTGGTGATATTCATTGTCTTGCCGATATAAAGGTTCATTGGCGAGACTGGCATCATCGAAGAGAGCTAAGAGAGTCATGCCGAATGAAGTTCCATTGGCAGGAAAACCACTGTCTCGGTGATCAGAATTGTCAAAGGAAGATTCTCGGCAAGATACAAGTAGTAGAAGGAAAGTCTCGGCGACCCTTAAAGTCACAACGATACTCAATACTGAAGGCACAAGGCATTGGTGAGACTTAGAACATCAATGAGACTATGGGACACCAAAGCAATATGTGATCTATGGTGGTCAGAATAACATTGAATGTCGGCAGAACTACAAGACGTCTCAGTGGGTGTTTAGCGAATGTTTGAAAAGGCCCGAATGAAATAACTGCCTAGATGTGAATGCGAATGGACGTGACTTTTCATGTGGTTGATATATAAAACCCATTTTTAATAGCAGAGAAAATATAGAATAGAGGATGAACAAAAAATATAGTAGGATACAAAATGTCTTTGTCTGAGACTATGATGCATGTAGAAAAGGATGGAGATTTCAATTGAATTCATTTGATTTGGTAGGATTTTTCTAGTTTCAGTTGTTTGTTGTGTTAACTAAAAGTATTGCTGAAGTTGTCTCCAAGGTTGATGTTTTCTAATTGTTTAAACTGATATATCAAGGATATTTCTCAGTTTATCAGTGCACATTTGTTGTATCTATATGATTGGATTAATTGGTTCTTTCAAGGAAAGATTAAGTCCTTTTAGTCAATCATAGTAATTAGGAAATCTCATTTGGATCATTAAGAAGAACTCAGTAGTCACATCCTTGCATGTTTATACTAGTTATAAACTTAAAATTATATGCCAAACAATTTGAGTATCTGCCAGAAAGAAGTTATTCATTTCAGATTATCATTTGAACTCTGTATACCCAATAAGGCACTAGTCTCTACCATTCTATTGTTTAATTTCATTCATTTTTACATATGAACATATTAGATTTTTGCCTTGATATTGCTTATACGATTTATACCAAATTAAAACTCATTTATCCACTCCTATCTGCCATTGTGGGTAAATCACTTTAAAGGAATAAACATTGGTCAAGTCCGCTTCATTGTTATAGGTACACCTACCTAGGTCTGGTAGCACCTAAAGAGTAGAAGGTCTAAATCATTTGGCCTTGTCTGTTACCCTGAAACGTATCAAGAGATTGACAACCTCTTGAGGTATTTTGCCTGCATTTTTGAGAGCTAACAAGTCCACCATTGTGTGGGTGTCTGCATGGCAGGACTACATCAAGTAAAATGTTTCAATGTGTCGATACAGACCTAGCACATCTTGGCCTGTAACTGTAGACTATATGTTTACAAATTTTTAAACCAAACTCGCAAATATTTTTGTTTAAAAAAAATTGAAAATATATTTTTTTTAAAACAAAAAATTTATTGACTTAAATATTTTCTTGTCGATGAAGTGTTTTTTTCCTTCAACTGTGACAAAGATCGTACAACTGTATGGTTGGCCATACAACGGAATGGGAGAAAAAATTCCTCTAAAGCCTAGGGAAAACTATTTGGATTTTCATGATTTGACAATTGAAATATTGGGGTTTTTGGGCCTCTTGGACATGACGGTAGGGTCGATTTTGACCCAAAATGCTCCAAAATTACAACTACCTCCTAGATTTGGCAACCACACTTCAACTTCAAACCCTCATAGATCTAGCCTCATTGTCCGATTTGGATGAAACAAAATGAAAATTTGACTTTCTCAAACTCTTTAATCTCAATGGTGAGCTTATATTTACACCAACAAGCTTCTATTTGAACCTACAATACAAGTGCATGCAAAAAGGAAACCCCTAAATCTAGTATTTCTCTAGATCATCATTCAATGCAAGAGAAGATCATACTTAATTTTTCAAGATCCATCAAGATTTGTAACCTAGATCTCTTAATAAGACTAATAAGAGGCAATCCTACAAGCTTTGATACCATGTAAGAGTTTATATAGAATAACTCTACACTATGGAAGATTTGGCCGAAGATTATAGCCACCCAAGATCTAGGAACTTTATGAAAGCACAAGAGAGATAAACATGCAATGCTCAAGATTTCAATGGAATTAAATCCCATATAATTCAATATACAATGTATGAGAACCCCTCAATTATATAGCCAAGTTAAGATAGGATTAAATAGGATTATGACAAGTGTCTTAATCCTATGTCATGTGGAAAATTATGATAACTACCTAGGACACATGTGTTAAAAGTCAAAAGATAAGATAAGATCTAATGACAACTAACACCTCCTATGAATATTCCCTCCTAGGACCTAAGTAAACTTAACATGTAAATAGGACCTACTAATAACTAGATAGGTAAAACACCTATTTACACTAACAATAATAATAATAAATAAAGAGATCAAACATGTCCCCCAAGTGGGAAAAATGTTTAAAATATCCACAAGGATTGAAAAGATAAAATATCCCAAAAGATATAAAAAACAAAATATATATGAAAGAAAACAAGACAAGCCAAGAAACAAATAAATGATAAACAAAAGAAAACTACGAAAATAATATCTAAGGAATGGTCACGAATCAATTAACAAAATTAGGCTCCTTCTTTTATACCCCTAGAAGTGTTGTCTCTTTCATGAGATCATCTTTTTTCCTTAAAGGGGTCATCTAACTCAACCTTGAGTTATTTTGCTCATTGTTCTTCTTTGCTTGCCTTTTCAATGATATGTGTTCCTAATATTGTTTCATATTCAAATAATAGTGTTTCTAGGTGTTTTTTCACACTCAATAGCTTAGGTGAAATAGTAGATGTACACCACCTCTCCTAAAATATGATCAAGCTCCTAGAAGAAAATAAATAACCTCAAGGTCTTTGCAACCAAGTCTTGGTCATGCAAGATGACTTAGTGACCATGTAATGTTATGTCAAATCAAGGGACAATGTGATGTTTGAGATTCTATTCAAACAATTAGGTGGTTATTTGCATAAATGTAATTAGTGTTTCAATTTTAATCATACATACATAAATTGATCTAACTCATTCATTACATTCAAATCTCTCTCTAAATTATTAAATAAATGATAGATTCCATCTCTCAATAATAGAATATTAACATAATATTAGAAATTTGCAATTTTAAGTCCTAAAAGTAACTATATCCTAACGAAATTTATAAAAAATCACAAAATGAACAAAGGATTAAGGGGAGAAAATGAACCTATTTTCCATGAATTGCATCCTAATCATTTTTGAGAAGGAAAAACCTTGAGTAAACCTACTTTGTATGATCAAAATTTCACATAACCAAGCATAAAAGTGGTGCAAGAGTATAAGGAGCTTTGACAATGAGAGAAAATGCATTCCTATTGTATTATGCATGCAAATCTCAAACACAACCTCACAAGATCATAAATCTTCATATAATCAACATTTAGTACATATAGACTTATATCATTCTCGAGTGGATTAGCAAAAATAGGTTCAAAACAACAAGCTAATTTTTAGAAAACTTGAAAAATATAGAAAATAACTTGGAAATAAAGGTAAATTACATCTTTATTATAAAACTAGGTCTCCAACCCTTAAAATGTCAATTTGTTGTTCATATATAAATATCATCTCAAAACATAAGTGTGAAGAACCTCAACCACTTAGGAAAAACATCAAATTTCTCTTTACATCAATGGTCATGATTAAATCAATCCAATTTCTCATAATCAAGTTCATTTAATAATTATGGAAAGGTTCCCATCATTGGAAAATTCTCTCCTTATAATTTAATCAACATTCACAAAGGTGGCAACACAAGTTCCAAGGTAATTTTGAGTTCATCTTTAACATATCTTCTTAAGGAAGCTTCTCCCTATGACCAATGAAATAGTATAGGTTAACCACACCTGATCCATATGAATTTGAGGCATATTTAATCCACTATATATCAATCTCAATAAGATCATCCAATATAAACTAAACCAAGAATCCATCAAAACTAACATATTAAATCATAAAAGCTTCAAAAACACCTATTCTAATCCATTGAAACTTATCCTATTGGGGGAGTGGTGTCGCATTGATGTAGAATGGTGACCCTTTCCCAATCCCTTGGATAATGAGTTTGTTTCGATCAATTCTATTGAAGAGAATTGATGAAACTGATGAAATATGTGTGATAAAACATGATTTAAATGCTAAATTAACATGAGGAATACTAAGATGATCAATATGGGTGTATGTAAATCTACTCTAAATGTATGCAAGCTTCAAAAGATTAAAACCCTAATTATAGAATATGCTAAATGTATGCACCTATGTTATCATGGAAGCCATTATGGATGCTTTAAGCTAATGATGCAAGTAAATTAAGCTAAAAGGATGCTAAATGAGTGCTAAATATGAGTGCATGTGAAAGTGATTTTAATAGCATAAGTTTTCTCTTAAAAGACGGATCCATTTGTCTCCAAATAGAGACCTATTTATAGGAGGACAAATGAAAAATGAAGGGTTAAGATTAAAAAAATTATTCAATAGTCAAAATTGGAGGAAAGATGAAACATGGATCAAGAAAAGAATCAAGGGTTCATATTCTTCCAAACAAACACACTTTCAAAACTTGCACAAGAAGTCTTGTTGAAATTTTGTTGTAAGGAGGAATATTCCTTTTTTCAAATGAGTGAAGAAAGAGAATATTCTCATAGGTGAGGAAAATTAGATATTTATTTAATTAAAACCAAATTAAATTGTGGAAAGGGGAATAAATATTCATTTTGGAGGAATGTGCAAAGGAGGAATATTCCCTTGCAAGTGGGAGGATTATATTTAATTAGTAATTTGATAATTAAAACAAAGTTTCAATTATGCAAATTAGGGGAATTATATGATATTCATTAAATAATTGATTTAATGGAGATCAAATGAAAAAGCAATGGATAAGATTGATTTGATCTATCAATGATCACAAATGAAAGGAGGATGAAACATGGATCAAGGATTCTCATCAATGGATGAGAATAAAAGATCACATGGATCAAGAAAAGACCAAGGGCTCACAATCATGCAAACAAACACACTTTGCAACAACTTTAAAAAGTTGTTTCAAAGTTCGTTTGGAATAATCATTACCTTTTTTTGGAGGAAAATAGGAGAATATTCCTTTGGAATATTACCAATGCAAGTGAATGAGAGAGAAATTAACAATTTAGTTAATTAAAACTAAATTCAAATGTGCAGCATGAGGAATGTGAGGATATTCATTAAATTGTTGATTTATTTAGTGAAAAGGGGATGCAAATATGATATTTAATTAAATAGTTTAGGTTATTTAATTAAATAAGAGGACTTAGGGTTAAAATTAAGTAATTTTCATTATTTAATTAAACCGGATGAAATGTCAGTGTGAGAGCTGGTGAATTAAACCAATTAGGTCAATTAGATTAATAGGTGAAAATGAGGCATTTAATTAAATAATTAGGCTTACTTAATTAAACAAGGGAATAGAAGATGGATGAAGTGATGTAAATATATCATATTCAAGTGTGTATATCATTTAGGACATTTTTAAGTGTCTACACTTCCTAACCTCAATGATGATGACACAATTCGAAGGTATGAATTTTTCATGGGGAAGGAACATGTTGTCTTAGAAAGCCTCCAAATTACATATGGAATTCCTTTACACAATTCTCTATAATCAAGCATACATCATCATGGTGTGGTTGGTTTCTTAATCAAGACCTCCCCTTATATATACACAATATTTCCTTATTTCTCCTTGATTCAATGGTAATTTTTACTTTAACTAGGCTATCCTCAACATCATCTTCCATTGCAACTCTCTTGTTAGGAATTTTTCTTTCTAACAATCTCTTCTTTTGACATTGTAGGTACAACAACAAATTATGGGTCATGAAGTTTTGTGATAGAAGCAAAATTAAATCATATCAATAATAAGATCATCTTTGTAGCACTATCTCATCTTTAGGATCTACATGAGTTTTTTATTTAACACCTAATCCTACAAAGAAATTATTACACAACATCAAAATTCATCTATAAAAATCAATATAATTTCACATGTTAGCAAGGTTTAGGATTACATCTCCATCCTTGATTCATCATCCTTTTCAAGTCAAATCCACCTCATGTATTTCATTTTTAGTCAAATTTGGTGTTTATATTGGAAACTTCACCCATTTATATTGATAATCCTATGACCATTCACTCATATCCATCAAACTTCTTATAAAAAACTCAATAATTCATGGTAGTTTTGGTGGTCTATGGTTAGTATGATAATTTAAATTATTCTTTCTTGATGAAATTATTAGTATGTTTTAGTTATGACAATATTTGGCATAATTGTACCTTTTGAGTGTCTCATGCTTGTTTTTGATATCACATTTATGATGAAATCCTTAGTGAATATACAAGATGATAATCTTGTGAACAATGAATAGTAGTCCTAATAGCTTCATAACCACCTTTTATGACTTGCTAGTCCTTTTGATATCATGATTGGCCTCTATATTTCTTGGACAAGGTTTGAACCCTACAAATAGTATTCTTGATCACTAAAAATTGTCCTTAGATGTACTTGATTATCCTCTAGAGTTGAGTGAGAGTATTTAGAGTTTGGCAGTCCTTAATTGTACTTAATATTGTTAGATGGCTATGATCTTATGGGATAATATTCCTCTATCCCAAATGATAGTTTTATCCTCCTAGGATAGAATATTATGTTGATATTGGTCCTTAACTAATGGTTATGACCATTCTAATATATACTTATGGTTATGCATTTATGAGATAATTACTCTTATAATGATAATAGGATCATATCCAAAAAATATATTGATTGTTTTAGCGACATGTTTGTATTTCATTGTGTAACAACATTCTTATATGTGATAATCCTCCTTTTCCCATAATAATATTCTCTTTTGCACATATAATATATCCATAATTTTTATGAGAACCATTTATTATGCCATGAACTATTCTCACATTAGTTAGAGTTGTTCTTGTTGCTACTATGATAGTCATATTTTAATAATGACAATAAAGTGTAATATGATTGAGGTTGGTGTTAGTATTGATGGACCTTCAACCTTATGTCCATCCTAATAACTTATTAATACTATGTGGTGCAACCTTGTTCAATAGTAATTTGATGACCTTTTATAGGATGTAGCAACCTTGAATAACTTAGCAATCTTGGCAACATGTAGAAATTAAAGGTAATAAAATAATTATATTGTTATAGAAACTTGTTACTTGCATGACTAACTTATAGCCTTCCTAATATTCTTGGAGATAAGATGAAAGTATATAATATTTTGAATGATATTGCTAATATAGTTAGGGTCATCATTAACTTGTGTACAAAGATCGTTGCTTGTCATAAGGTAGTCTTATTTCCTTCTTAAAAAATGATAGCTCCCCTTTGAAGTAGATGATTGTTCTAGTGGTTTTTAGGCTCTCCCATGACTAGCCTATAATATTTTATGATAGTTTATATGACCTTGTAATAGTTTATTGTTCTATGATAATAAATTTCTCATGATTACCCATCTTCATGGTATGCTATCCTTCTTGACCTTAAATGACTTTATGACAATAATATCAATAATTTGGTAGTGTGTTAAATCTTTGGATATTGATAGGGTTGTATTTGTATGCTAGTGACTAATAAATTTTCTTATTTATGACTTGGTTCTTCTCTTCTCTTTTTAGGTCCTTAAAATAATCCAAGATGGTCTTAAAAGTTGTTAGGATGGTCCCTCATTCATGTGTGATAGTCCATAAAGGTTTAAAACATATGATTTTCTTTTGGATGATGATAGGATTGTAAATACATGCCTTTCATTGACCTTATGAATTTTATGAATTCCTTAATTAACCTTGGATAAGGTTTTGACATTCCTTTTGATTTATCTTGGCTGTTATTTTGCCTAAAATAACCTCAATGACCTTTGGATGGAAATAATTGACATTGATTTCTATTCAAGGAAAGTTAATCCTTGGATTGAGATAAAAATCTCTTTTATTTTGTCATGATAATTATCCTTTGGATATCACTACCACTATATATTTTTATGCAAGATCGCTACTGTGTGCAAGGGAAAATGTGTTTAAAATGAAAATAAATTGCAATAAAAACCCAACAAACACAAGAAACCAAGAAACAATCAGATTAGGGCAAGAAAGAGCTCATACCTTCATATATATCAAATAAAACCAAGTATGATGAATCCCTTAATGCATAGATTACCCTTGGTTGATTGAACTAGATGTGTGCTCAATGAAATTTTGGCATCATAACACTACTAAATTTCTCAAAAGATCTAAGATGTTCAAAAATGGCTAAGTTTTAGCATATGAAGCGAGGAGAGATAGATGGAGGTCTAAGATTGAGTGGGAGAAGATAAAGGGCTAGGGAGCATGTGACCTCTCAATCCATGAGATTGTGTCAAGTGGCACAATGCGACGGCTTGAGAGGGTGATTGATACTTGGAAGGTACCTTGGAAGATGGGGAAGATCTTTGTCATAAAGGTCTTCCTTGTCCAATATTCCCAAAGTATGATATGGAAGGGAATAAAGAAATTTTAAATTCCTTAATTGTACTTTTGGGAGAAGGACCCATGTGGGGTTCCTTTCCCAAAAGGGGAAATCCTTAAAGGATTAGAGGACAAGGTGGATGGGTAGTAAATGGAAAGAGGATTGGATAAGAAAAAGGGGCCTAGACAACTTCTCAAAATATGGAAAAGAGAAATAGCAAAAGATTCACAATGGAAAATGAGGAAGAAGGGTGAAGGAACGAAATAAAATAGAGTTATAAGGAAGAAACGAGAGTGACATGATGATTAGGATTTGTTATAAATAGTAATTAGGAGCTAATTACTATTCATTTGAACCCTGATAACCTAAGCATCGAGCAAAGAACAAAGCAAGCAAAATGGAACATGGGTGAGCAATTGCACACCACGTAGACAAAATCTAGGCATAGGCACAATGAAGAGGACAAGGTGGTCAGGTATGTTGAACCAACTTGATTTTTAATTTGATTTATTTAGCATTTATTACATGTTGAAGTCGTACTAGGGGGCAGATCCACCCAATAAGATAGGACAAGTGTATGTGCCTTGGCTTTGGTGGATGCATCAGAATTGAGGTAGATGCACCTTAGAAAGGTGGATTCACTAGGGGATGGATGCACCCCAAATGGGTGGATCCACCATAGGATAGGTGGATCTTCCCAAAGGGTAGATTTGTAGAGGATGGGAAAATGCACTTTGAACAGGCAGATTCGCCGAAGGATGGACAAATTTGTCCAAGGGGAAGATCCACAAAGAAGAGGTGGATGTGGAGGAAAGGAAAATTTTCCAAATGGGAGTATCCACATAGAAAGGGTGGATGCACTAGGAATAGATGAATCCACCAAAAGATAGGTGGATACATCGAAAGGGAGGATCTGCCAAAGGAGGGACAAATGTGCAAAAAAGGTGGATCCGCAAGGGATAGGTGAATGCACCCAAAGGATGAATTTTATAAAAGAGTTAGAGGAAAAAACAAAGAGAATAAGAAAGATGAAAATTTTACATGTAGATTGAATGGGTGCAAGCTGTAGTGAGTATATGGACTAGAGAGAGACACTCGATGGTGTTACACCTAGTATCATAGTTTTTAGAGGATGATTGAGCATGCCTTGAGGTATGTCGGCTAACATACGTGGCACAAATGCCTACCATATAGGAGCATAAGATGTTATTGATAATGTTGGTAGGGAGGTGGAGCTCAAAGAATAATACCTTCCATCTCTCGATAGGGGAGATGACAATAATGCTAGAGGATGTGTGGAGGATTTTGAGGCTACCCATTAGGGGCCCACAGGTATTGACATCGAGTATGGAGGAAACACCCACACTATTGGATAAATTATTTGATAGGATCAATGTTCCCACGAGGTGGAGGTCATTGGATATTGACATGTGCATAGATCTAGTGCCAGATGTGGCACTATACCTTTGTGGGTTTATTAGTGGGATGCTCTTGCCCAATAGGATTATATGCTTCTCCAATCTCAACGTTGGAGGGAGTGGTGGAAAAGATGGTGAGACACCAACACAAATATTTCTAGGGGATGTGTGTGCTAGCATAGTTGTACAAAGACTTACACATCGTGTGCTACAGGGGAGGGCAGAGCTTGACCCACATTACACTATTACAGATATGGGTGTGGAAGAATCTCAGCACGACATGACCCATTGGTCAGAGGCTAGAGAGAGACCCAAAGGAGCCTTGTGTATTTAGTTGGAGGGGAGGATTGTGTTACTAGGAGGTGCATATTATGCCATACTAGAGGAGGACCTTAGATGAGGTAGAGGATGAGGATATCATCTGGGGCCCATACTGAGGAGATGACCACTGGAAGGAAGATGATGAGTTCAATGATACATTTTCAATTCTTGTTACATCATAGGGAGATATACCTACCTCATAGAGAGGTACAAACTAGATGGGGTCACCTGACAGTTTGGGGTGGTCCAGGACATCTTGAAGGGTCCTAAAAGATTCATGTGACTATCATGAGTGATAGTGGAGTGGGGGCCATAAATTATGCCACAAGTAGAAACATACTCCTGTTAGAGGATAGAGAAGGCCATATGGGACATGCATGGGGTGTTGATAAACCCAAAATGACACATTGATATGCAGATTAGTGGGGGAGACACCATATTATGCCCATGGTGCTAGCTAGAGGAGTGGTAGTAGTTGAGAGGATGGAGGTGGTCATGGAGGAGGCTAGAAGGAGTAGGAGGGGGATTAGTTGGAGTGAGAAATGAGAGGGGGATGATATTGTTATTAAGGAGATTGTCGAGGAGGTGGTTACAACCTCCAACAATAGTAGAGAGTGAGGGGATGGAGATGAGGAGGAGCAAGGGGAGTAGATGGAAAAAGATGAGGAGGGGAGGAGGTCACCTAGCATGCCTCCTCTGGAGGATGTTACACCATCCTAGGAGAGTGGAGGAGAGGAGGGGGATTAGGGAGAGATAGGGAGTAAATTGACCATCATAGAAAGTAGGGTGTTAGATTTATAGAGACAGTTGTAAAGTGCACAAGAGGACTTGGCCACCAATACAGTAAAGTGGGATAATCTCTAGGAGGAAAGAGATAGACTACAAGCCCGAGTGGATACTCTACAAGGAGAGGTGTAGAATTTAAGCTTAGAGATAGATAGCCTATGTCTAGCTTGAGACACCCGAGATTTAGAGAGGGCTCAGTTGCAAGGTGAATAGGATCAATATAGGAAGGAGAGGGACATTGCTAGGGTGTAGGGAGGAGGGGTAGGGATGGTGGATCTAGCCCAATAGTTGGTATGAGAAAGTAGAGAGGCCCAATATTATAAAGAATTATATGTCGTTATAGTCCCAGAGGCCGAGAGCTTTAGGAGGAGTGGGTCTTGATCATTGGAGTTAGAATAAGGTAGGAGTGGGTCGATGTGACCCTCGAGAGGAGGAGGAGGAGGAACATCAACATCAGGGGGAGTGCCACCATCCTCCACACTTAGATGTAGGGAGTAGTGACTAGAGGAGATAGGGATTTGGTGGTAGTTTTGGATTGATACATAGGTTTTGGCAATTTTTTGATGAGCCATTTTGCACAAGTGACTATATGACTGGGAAAAGGTATCACTACACTCTTCCTAATTTTTTGATTGGATTAAAGGTGACCTTAAGACCCACTTGGCTATAAACCTATTCAAGAGAGCCAAAATGGTGAATCATAGCTTTAATCCAATGTTTAGTGGGTTGTGGAAGTGTGTGATGATGATATGACATGTTGTGGATGATTGCTAATTAACTAATTTTTAGGATGCAATAATCTAACTATGAAAATTATGAAAATACAACAACCTATTATGATTTTTGATAAACTAAATGCAGTTAGACAAAAATAAGATCAAGAAATGCAGAGGGAAAACACAAAGGAACTTGGGGTTGAAATATGATACATAATTGGCTGGTCTGGGGTGCAATATGCCCTAGACTATCCTCCTATTTTTTGGGATTTGAAAACACAGGTCTGAAGACCCTGGTCTATAGCTTTCATCTTTTAGGAGTGTTGGAAATTTGTTGCAAATTCCCAATGTAATTCAGTTGAAAAAAATAAATTGTAACCGCTCAAAAATATGTTTTATTATTGTTTGGAATTTGGATAGTTGCAATTTTGAGCAACCAACAACAAAGGGTGTGCATAGAATTGAAATAGTGGCATGAAGTTGAGTTTTTTGCTGCAAGTGACATGGTGTAGTGTGAGGATCGTCACAAGTTGTTGGTGGTGCATGTAGTAGAGTGTGTGGTAATTTGGGCAATGGAAATTGCGTGAATTTGTTGTTGCATTTTGCAACTATTTGTTGCAAGTAATTGTAATCTATATTATGCTGGAATTTTTAATATAATGGCTTTATTTTTGTGGACTTAGCCCAAGAAAAATGGTGAACCATGTTAATTCTTGTTGTCTCAACCCCTTTGTTTGGTTTCATTCCCTTGTTTTGTTATTTAATGTGAATATAATTGGTAATTGATCTCCTCATTCCTACCTCCAATTCCTAATAGTCAGTTGATGAGAAAATACAAATTATGTGACTTGAAAAATTGTAGGGTTTGAGTGCATGAATGAACATATAGCCATCAATCTTCCTTCAACTCACTTTAGGTTTGTAACTTGCACATAGGAGAAGAGGGGAAGTGTTGTGCTATATAGGGCCTTGCCTAATTCAAAACTTGTGTTGGTATTCCTACCTCTACAATGGAAAATTATGACATAAAAGAGAGCTTATCCTTGGTTGGATAGAGGCTAATGATAAATAAGTAATGAATTGACATCTTGTTGCCACTCTCCACTCAGATTTGATCTCCTTGATGGACTGAAGTCATGCTCATCACCTTCAAGGATCAATTATTTCTTGGCTTGAATTGATTTGGATATGTACAAGTCTTAATTCTCATAAACAAAATGCATGCAAAATATATGACAAACTTACATAACACATGACATGATGCTTGAATGATGAAATGTTGCAATAAATATTGATACTTCTGCTCTTGACTACTCTTGAATGCTTTATAATGATATTAATTGCTTCCTCAAAATTTCCAAGATAAAAATGGTGAAGGAAGCCAAAGCAATCTCCAAAACCTAGATTCCATCATGTTCTTCCATTGGAATCAAACTCCAATCATTATAGCAACTTGATCAAATCTAAATTTCCTCTTGAAAACTTGTAAATTTGAATGTATTTTGGAAGAGTGTAGTTGTCTTGTAATTTTCCTTCTTAATTTTGAAATAATAATTCATGTTTATATAGTGGATCTTATGATAAATTAAAGTTTAGACCGACTCATTTAAATTTGAATTGTTAGAATTAAATTACCACCAAGGCCCAAATTTAAATTCACATCTTTGAAATTAGAGATTAACAAAATTGGGAAATCAATTTTGTTGGGAAAAAGAGTTGGTCTAGGGTGTGGTGCGACCTAGAATAGCTCGTTCACACTCAAAAATTTCATTTGGGTGTTTATAGTCTACTAAAGTCAAGAATTTTCCAAGGTGAGGGCACTTTCCAAAGTTAATTTGATGATTTTTAATCGATAAGACATTTTCTAGGGTAGTATAGACACATTCTCCTAGGTTGATAGGAAATTTTAGGGCTAGGAAGTGTCTAAATGTATTGATGTAAAAGGTCACTAAAGCTAGGTCCAAATAAAGAGTGAAATTGTAGTTTCTCCTAAAAGGGAGTACAATTTTTTATGCTACATTATTAACACATCACATGTTACAAAAGAATGGTGGCTTCCTAGGGATAGGTTTCAAAAAAATTTAAAGGGTCTTATAATTATCATAGGGGAAATATGGTATCAAATGAAAGCATAATTGAAGAAATTAGAGTTTAGAGTTTAAAAACACTAAGAACTTACAAAATTGAGATCATATAAACCCTTACTCAATGAAATTAGTTTGCTAAGCATCAAATATTTAATCTAAAGAAACAAATTATAAATTCAAAGCAATTTAACTAAATGACAATGCAAACCTTCAATCCCATTATGGATTGATGCAAATTTATGATAAGGATTGCTCAAATTGTGCATAATCCATGTTGCAAAAGCTTGATAGAGGTGATTCATAAAATAGGTGTTCTAAAATGCTAAATATTGACTCAAAAATTCTAGAGAGTGCCTATGCTTATGAGGATTGTGAATGAATTTAATTTTGGAGAGGCTTTGTTTTATAAACTTTAGGAATTATGATCAACAGTCAAGATTCAATTTGAGGATCAATGGATGAGAGTAAATCAAGGAGATGAGGGAAGATCAAGGGTTGAGGATTCATGAGAGCCCAAAATATCCCTATTTTCATGAAAAAGAGGTTGAAGATATTTTGAATTGAAGGGAAGAAGATATTTGAATTTGAATTGGGAATGTTTCCTTTTTGAAAAAGGAATATTCTTTGTGCAAGTTGGAGGGTTGGAGGAAAATTAGCCAATTAAATAATATGAAAATTATTTAATTGTGAGGATGAGAGAAATTGAGATTTTTAATTAAATAATTGGGAATTATTTAATCAAAGGGGAAACTAGCATGAGAATGATGAATTAATCAAATAACCTTAATTATTCAATTAACAGGGAAATAAAGTGAATTAATAAAATAATTAGAAACCATTTAATTAAATAGAGGAATTAGGTGAAAATAAGGAAAATAATGTTAGCAAGTGAAATCAAGATGTGTGATATATTCAGGATAATTTTAGGTGTCTACATTTTTTCCATCTTTGAAGAAATGTACTTGTTACGTTGTTTCAAAGACCTAATGCTACTCAATTTATTTTTTAAATTTCACTAATCCCCCCTATGCCCCAACAGATGAAGGAAGGATGGTGTACTACCCCCTTGAGAGATTAGCCAAAAAAATGAATTTTTGAGTTTGGATCACAAGAGGATATCAGGACTAGGTTTGCTAAAAAGAGATGAAAAATAAAGTCTTAGGAAGCCCAAAAAATGATCAGGATTGATAGCCAAGTTGGAAAAATAAGTTTCAGGGTGAAACCCTAGTTTTGGTAGGCATATATATATTTGGGCTCAAATTATCCTTGTTGATCATGAAATCTTGTACTTCTCTGAACAACCTTATGGGAAATTCAGTGAATGGGGGACCTTCTTGTGCTTCACTGAATAACCTCTGAGATTTTTAAAGAAGTCGACTCTTCTTTTATGCTTGGGGAAATGGAGAAAGAAATGCAAGAATAAAACTTGACTATGGCGATGTGCCGAAAGGTTTTACAACATTTCAAAACCCTAACAGTTTCCTATCTAAAATGAACACAGAATGCCACAGACCCTTCATTTTTGGAAGGAGAACGAGCAATTGAGGCCTATACGGGGACAAAATAGTCATTCAAATCCTTCTGTGGGAAGCACCAATTAAGGTTCTATATAAAATAGGGAACCCAAATTTGGACAAGATGTTTTGAATCCTTACAAAACTATTTTTCCCTAACATCATAATATGAAATCTAACATAAATTCAACATGAAAATGAAAGAGTATCATAACATGGTTCATTTCCTGGGAGTCCAAGTTAGAGGAACATAAAAGCTAGTAACTAAGAATCAATTATCAAGACTGTATGCAAAAATAAAGAGACATAGAGCATTCAACATGTATGAAATAGAGAATAAAATGTAAAACAAAGGCCACATGTGCATAATCTAATAAAAAATTCCTTCTTCTATTGCTTGATCTTGTAGAATACAAAAATGTAGCTAAAGTCAAATAATAGATCCAAATAGCTTATTAAAAAATTTCTTATAGAGCAACCAGAGTTCTGTAAGAAATCTTCTACACCCTATTCAATTTATCTATCTATCTCTATCTACTACTGTTGCTACTATTTCCCCCCATCTCCTTTGAGAGGCTATTGGAAATTCCCTTTTATAAGATAAGGGAAGCATACAAGCACCAAGCACTCTCCGTTGCCAAAGATAAATCCCTAACAAGTATCATCATAAGACAACCTCAAAATATGATAAAAAATAATATCCGATCATGACAACAAAAATTGAGTTGATTCAATAATGGTGATGGATGCAACAACTTAATGAACTGGATGCCATAAGAGCTTCGTGCATATCTCCTAGTTAAAAGGAAGATATGAGGTTGTAAATGCTTGATGAAATATGATCTGATCTACTACAGGTAGTAAGGGTGTTGTCAAAAGGAAGCTGACCCTTGAAGCTTTGAAGGAGCAACAATACTTTACCACTTGACAACGTTTGCGAAGATATTGTTCTGACAGTGAAGAAACCCTGTAGAAAAAAGATGGGTGACATGGAATGTGTTGAAAGGAGCAAGACAATTGAGAGGGGGGGTGAATCAATTGTCACCAAACTCAATCTCAAATCTCAAACAATTATTAACTTCAAATCCACTTAATTCTATTATTAAGTATGAACATGAAATACAGATAACAAAAAGCAATATCAACACAAAAAACACCAAATTTACATGGAGAACCCAATAAGGGAAAAAAACCACAATGAGGATTAGCTCACAATATAAAGTAATTCCAAAACTGATTACAAAGAGGCTCACTGCAATAGGGCTCACTGCCCAGAAAGGACTCACTGTCCGGATACAAGGCTCACTGTCCATAAGGAGGCTCATTGCTTACAAATACAAAAGATAATAGAAAAATCCACCACAACGGATTACACACATCCACAGCCTTGATCATAAGAATTGCAGATACTGTTAGCTCACTGCTTTCAAGAGTCTAATACATTAAAGTACTGCTGCCTCAATTCACTTTTGCACACTTTGCTTCTTACACTTGTGGAAAATTTGATCTATTGATTCAAAACAACTCAAATTTTCATATATTTATACCATCTTCAACCTTAGAAACTTTCTCCAAGGTTGGCTATACACGCTTCAATTCACAAATTCAAATTAGATCGGCAACTCAACATTCTCGTGGTGGAAGAGAATGAGAGAAGACCAAACCAACACTTAACCAAGGCCCAAAACAATGTCTTGGATCAATCACACACTTCCTTAATTAACACTTATCTTTTGTATGAAGTGTAAACACCAAGTCGACCAAACCTTATGAAAACACAAATGAACTTTGAAGTACACACTTACACAACAAGAAGATAACATGTAGATCACATAACATGCTTCACCATACATCTTAGATGCCTTCAGACTCATCCACAATAAATGCAACAACCTTCAACCACATAACACTCTCCATCAGTCCATCTAGACTACACAAACACACACAGGAACTTTGAAAGTCAACTTTTGGAGCACCAAACCATGAACACCTTTTTCAGAACAAAGATAACACCTTAACAAGCCTTCTACCAGATCCACAAGACTTGAAGCAAACCAACAGATGACTGTGGAACAAAAACATTTCTATCAATCCATAGGCAAGCAACTCTACTAAACTAGTTCACACACCAGTGAACATAACTTTCACTCTCCATCAAACCAAAAACTACAATCTAGGATATACCACCAATAGATGCCCATAAACAACACCTCAGATTCGCACAAGCATAGGATAAACACATAAATGCAAAGCACATTCTGAACACACACAACTCTGTCTTCACAATTTCTCTGACAACTCATCATATTAGCACACTTGCAACACCATAAAGATAGCTCCATGTACTCACAACATCTCATCAAAATCTCAACTATACATGCACAACCTGCAACAACCTGTACTATGTTGACATAAATGACAACACAACCAAACTTACTCATACTTGCAACAATCTCCCCCTTTGTAATTGATGGCAACACATGATGTGAAAAACCATCAAAGACAACACTCTCCTTTATTTTCTAGATTAGACAACCTACACAACATTCTTGCACTCTCAATACTCTCTCTCACTTTCAACTTCTTCTTTTTCTCTCCCCCTTTTACTACTTTTCACATGAATCTCTCTCCCCCTTTGACATCAATGGAAAGGACAAAAAATTTTGATCACTCCCCCTTAGGAGTGCACCCACACAACTCATACTATAACAACGAAACTTTTTACTCCCCCTACAGAGTAGACCCATTCATCAATCCAGACAAATGAAGAATTTGTAGATCCACTGGGCTGATACACCTTCATGTGCACCTAGTTCAGAGAAGGCCATGACCCTCAAATTCTCCTTGAAATACTCAAAAGTATCCTTTAGAAGAGCCTTAGTAAATATATCTGTAATTTGATCCTTTGTAGATACATGCTCCAACTTGATTTCATTTTCCAACACTTTCTCCCTCAAGAAATGATATATGATAGATATATGTTTTGTCCTTGAATGCATTACCGTATTCTTGGAAATGTCTATGGCACTTGTATTATCACAGAAGATAGGTATAGGCTCATCACATATCACTCCTATTTCCTTCAATGTTTTCTTCATCCACAAAACCTGTGTGTAGCAAGATGTTGCAACAATATATTCTGCCTCTGCAGTGGATAAAGAAACTGAATCTTGTTTCTTACTTAACCATGAAACCAATCTTCCTCCAAGAAAGAATGCACCACCACTTGTACTCTTTTGGTCATCCACACAACCAGCCCAATTTGCATCAGTGTAAGCACTCAAGGTAAAATTAGTATCCTTAGGAAACCACAGGCCATAATTCAGAGTGCCTTTAAGATATCTAAATATCCTCTTCACAACTGTAACATGTGCTTCTTTAGGTTTTGCTTGAAATATAGCAACCAAACATATTGCATGCATGATATCCAGTCTTATAGTAGTAAGATACAACATTCCACCAATCATAGATCTATACATGCTCTGATCAACTTTAGCAGATTCACCATTTTTACTCAGCTTGCATCTAGTCATCATAGGGGTACTAACTAGTTTGGAGTCATCCATTCCAAACTTCTTCAACAGCTCTTTAACATACTTAGATTGTGAAATGAATATCCCCTTATCAGTTTGATTTAATTGAAGACCAAGAAAGAAATTCAACTCATCAATCATAGACATTTCAAGTTCTTTTTGCATCTCCTTTGCAAATCTCTTACACATTCCTTCATTTCCTCCAAAAATGATATCATCAACATATACTACAACTATCAACATTCTATTTCCTTCAACTTTGAAATAAAATTGTTGTCTGTGGAGCCCTTGCTGAACCTTTGTTGTGTCAAATATCTATCCAACCTTGCATACCATGATCTAGGAGCCTATTTAAGTCCATACAATGCCTTTTTCAACTCATAGACCATATCTAGTTTATCTGACACATGCTCCATACACTTCTATCTATTCATTCTCTACAACATATCCTTGTGCCAACATCTGACACACCATATATCTAGGGGGGTTTGGATAATTTTCTATTAATGCTCCCCCTAAGACCATGCTAGGTCTAATTCCCAGAGGAGTTGTCTGCACTAGACGAGGGCATAGATATATCTGTCATCTCTGGCTCTTCTTTCTTCCTTCATATCTTGTTCATTTCTTGCTTAACCTCATTCTTGTCAATTTTCTTCATTGGTTCATTTTTCTTTATAACCAGAGCAGATTGCTTTCCCTTTTTTTCCTCTGTAAACTCTTGAAATGTGTCCCAGTTTGTTGCAGTTGTAGCAGACAACATTTTTTTGATTAGTTTCACCTCCATTACCCCTTGATTTGCAATGATTTGCTTTGTGTCCAAACTTATTACATGTAAAGAAATAGACAACAAAGGATTAATTCATTATACCTCCATTAAACCTATTCATCATCACCCAACTAATCATCCTCACCTAAGATCTACATTCTATAGCTCTATGTCCAAGTTTCTTTCATGCAAAACATTGTTTGAAGAAAGAACTAGAAAACTGATTCATCCTACTCCTACACTCTATTGCCTTGTGACCAAACTTATTACATGAAAATTAAACACCATTAAAGGATGGATACCTTTGAGCATTTGGCTGTCTGACATGCGGTCTTCTAGCAAAGTTTCTTGGATTTCTTTTCTACTTCCCTTTATCTTGAGTCTTTTGATTGTCCACTGGATTTTGCACAGTCTTAGAACATTCACCTGCTTCATTTCTCAAATCACCTTTGTCTTTAAAAGGTCTTTTCCCTACAATAAACTCATCAAGCTTGGTGGATCTTGTCTTGAAATTATCTTCACAGAGTTTTTCTTTCTCTAGATTTGCTTTCAAATTCACCACATCTTTTTCAAGTCTTGTGCACTCATTAGACTTTTTTTGCACCATTTTATTCAGACATTCTTCAATTCTTTTCTTTTCCTCCACTTGCACCTTTAATTTGGTAATCTCTTCATTTGTTTGTTTCAATTGCTCACTCACTTCTCTATTTCTTTCTTTGAACTTCTTTAATTGCTCTTTCAATTTCCAAACACATTCATTTGCCTCATCAAGATTTTATTTCAAATCTTTGTTTTCACTCTCAGCCTTGTCAAGATCTTCAAGAGTGGCTTGGAGTTCTTCTTTATCATCCATTTGTTCAAACTTCAAGATCTTCCTCAAGTTGTTAGGATTCTCTGAAGGAACCAAGCTCTGATACCAATTGTTGAAAGGCGCAAGATAATTGAGGGGGGGGGTGAATTAGTTGTCACCAAACTCAATCTCAAATCTCAAACAATTATCAACTTCAAATCTACTCAATTCTGTTATTAAGTATGAACATGAAACGTGGATTAAAAAAAGAAATATCAACACAGAAAACACCATATTTACATGGAAAATCCAATAAGGGAAAAAAACAACAGTGAGGATTAGCTCACAATATAAAGTAATTGCAAAACTGATTACAAAGAGGCTCACTACAATAGGGCTCACATCCTAGAAAGGACTCACTGTCCAGATACAAGGCTCACCACCTACAAATAGGACTCACTATCTAGAAGGAGGATCACTGCCTATAGATATAAAACATAATAGAAAAATCCACCACAACATATTACACACATCCACAACCTTGATCAAAAGAATTGCAAACACCGTCAACTCATTGCTTTCAAGAGTCTAACACATTAAAGTACTATTGCCTCAATTCACTTTCGCACACTCTACTTCTTACACTTGTGGCATACTTGATCGATTGATTCAAAACAACTCAACTTGTCATATATTTATACCATCTTCAACCTTAGAAACTTTCTCCAAGGTCGGCTATACATGCTTCAATTCACAAATTTAAATTAGGTTGACAACTCAACATTCCCGTGGTGGAAGAGAATGAGAGAAGATCAAACCAACACTTAACCACGGCCCAAAACAACATCTTGGATCAATCACACACTTCCTTAATTGACACTTATCCTTCGTATGAAGTGTAAACACTAGGTCAACCAAACCTAATGAAAACACAAATGAACTTTGAAGTACACACTTCCACAACAAGAAGGTAACATGCGGATCACATAACACACTTCACCATATACTGGAACACATCTCAGATGCCTTCAAACTCATTTGCAACAAGTGCAACAACCTTCAACCACAAAAAACTCTCCATCAGTCCATCTAGACTGCACAGACACACACAGGAACTATGAAACTCAACTTCCGAAGCACCAAACTAGAAACACCTTTGTTAGAACAAAGATAACACCTTAACAAGCTTTCTACCAGATCTGCAAGACTTGAAGAAAACTAGTGGAGGACTGCGAAGCAAAAAGATTTCTCCTAGTCCATAGGCAAGCAACTCTACCAAACTAGTTCAAACACCAATGAACACAACTTTCACTCTTCATCAAACTAGAAACCACAATCAAGGATATACCGCCAATAGATTCCCATAAACAACACCTTAGATCTACACAAGCATAGGATCAACACAGAAGAAATGCGGAGCACATTTTGAACACACACAACTCTGTCTTCACAATTTCTTTGACAACTCATCATATTAGCAAACCTACAATACCATAAAGATAGCTCCATGTACTCACAACATCTCATCAATATCTCAACTATACATGCACAACCTGCAACAACATTTATTGTGTTGACATCAATGACAACATTAATGACAACACAACCAAACTTACTCATACTTGCAACAACATGCTAGCGAGCATCCTTCAAAACTTGTGAGAGTGGCCTATGGAAAATCCCAATAGGGTTGCCACATGTCCTACTTCAAGCCCGAAAGGAAGGTAACATTCAAAAAGGTTGTGCAACCACTATTTGGAACCATTACACTCCTTTTAGCCAAAATTAACCCATGACCTCCAAAAGGATGGGACAATGTGACACGTGGTGATGCGAATACAAAAGCTGAAAAGGTAAGAATTATTGGGGCTAAAAGAATAAAGAGAATATAAATAATCATACTTAAGAGAAAAAAATTTCTCAATAATCCTCATTTGCAGACTTTACTTTATTAATTTTTAGAGCTTCGATCACTTAGTTGTATAGCAACCTTTTTGAGATGGCCCTCATTCCTCATGTCGCACACTACACAGACAGAGTGAAACAGTTTTAGAGACCAACGAGAGCACCCCCAGGTACATACTAAGTTGTTTCACTTTTACATGTAGTTTTAAGCTTTCAAATTCATAGCTAAAGGTAGGAAAACAAATGTGTCGATCCATGGATCAATACCTTTGTAAGCCAACATGCCACATTTGTAATCACGAAATGCTGCCTTTGTCATAATGTATCACGTTTGGGTTATTGTATCACCTTTCTGCTACCTTATTGCTTATGTTTGGAAATAATGTGATACATTTATAAAATGGACCCCTTTTATTTTTAGGAGTTCCACGTGTTTGAAATTTGGATCATGTTTAACTAGCATGGATTATCGTGTATGCATAAAGTGGCACATTTTTTTTGGTTAATAGACATAAGTTTTTATCAAAAAATTGATAAACTGACATCGTGGGCACTATTCTTGCAGACAATACTATGTCTTATCTACTCCTAGGAGCAGAGACCTAGGATATTGGATCAGATGGCCCTCTTAGGAAAGATCGAGATTTAGTTCTTAACATCGATTGAACTTTACTATGTCACATAGATGCCTGAGATTTAATCACATAGAGCTATGATGACTGTGTTCATTGAGTGATGGTGATTGGAGACTACTACATTCCACCTTCCCACTAGAGAGGTTGCTATCACTTCAGAGGATGTTTGGTGCATCCTTAGAGTACCTATTGAGGGTATCCAAGTTGTCTATGACATGGATCGAGGCACAACATCCCTCGAGAGACTTCTTGGAGACACCGACCTTGAGATTATAGATTGATAGATAGACTTGAGGCCCTACTATGAAGGGGTCAATGGTATTCTTCTAATTCTAGCAAGATCAATTATGGGACTGATTATGCTTGACAGACGATCATGAGGATTTTCCATTGGATGGGGATATGTGATCGAGGGCATGATCATGGAGGGCATCACATATGTGTGTGAACCTTACATCCTCATGCGTCTATATCATGACATGCACCAACTTGCTTATAGGGATGCCACTAGTCTATCAACGAGTGTCACATTGCTCCACATTTGGTTGTGGGAGTGCATAGCGGTGACTAGACCTATTGGTGAGTCTAAGAGAGAGGCTAGAGAACCTTTTATCTACAAATATGCCTCATAATTGACACATAGACACATGGGGGAGATGCACTTCTTGAGAGGCATATTCGATGATATGGTTGAGTTTGTATGGAGAACATTGATACATTGTGAGGTTTGGATCGATGACCACCTACATCTAGCAAACTGTTGCTAGACATGTTGGCTTATTAGGCACACTCCCCACATTCTAGAGAGATATTTATTGGATAGGGTCCAAAGACAATTCGGTGAGAGACAAGGAGTAAAAATAAATGAATACCTTACCATACAATTTATGCTTGCACAGCTAGAGAGATCCTAGAGTGGTGTCCTATAGTAGTACCATAGGTTTCCTTGACTAAGTTTGCATAGTTAGCTTCCCTAGCATTGGGATGGATAGGAGTATTTTAGGATCTTGGGATGACACAAGATTATAATTCCTAGTGGGTATAGAGTAGACCTCTTAGATTCACACATCTCGATAGTGCAATTAGAGCCATAGGTGCACACAGGAGGAGGGAGGTAGAGCTTGGACAGGCACGTCAAATGAGACAAAGAGTAGAGGTTGAGGCCTAGAGATATGATGGTCAACAATAACAAGTGGCACAACATTATACCCCACATCAAGATCCTCCATAGGTAGCCTTGCAGTAATAAGAGGCGAGGGGTGATAGTGATCAAGACTAGGACTTTTGATTATCACTTGCTTTATTTGAGAGGGATCATTCTCGTAGAGAGCGAGATAGCTACAAGACTGACCAGGATGGCTTAACTACTCAGTTGATTCAAAGGATGATAGAGAGGGATTGTGCCCTCATAGATAGAGATTAGTGTGCCATAGAGAGGGATAAGGCCCTTGCAGAGAGATACCAACAAGCAGCTGAGAGGGATTTAAAGATCACCCACTGTCAACAGGTGGAGGCACAAGTTACTTAGCTTATAACTAAGAGAGATGTAAAGTGGGACTGTAGGTCCCAACTAGAGATCAAGTAGGGATCCATGATTACCACAAGATAGTACCTTCAGGATACTAGATCTCTTATTCAAGAGACTACCTATTATCAGATTTTATATCAGGCGACTGCACCGAGAGAGCCCAGACAGTCTAGATTTTCAAAGAGGAGTAGTATAGTAGTAGGATCAGGACAATCTAATGGTGGATTAATAGGGTGACCTTCATACTTGCATGCCTTCTTCATCTCTCCCACTCCTTCTTTTCTTTCTAATTTATGCTAAGTGTTTTGAGTTTCGGCCTTCGGCCTTACTCTTTGACCCTTACTGCTTGCCTTTGGTAAGCCTTGAGCCTTACCCCCAAAAATTGAAGTCCCAAGGATGATTTTCAAGATTTTTCCAAGTCTTGACTTGTTAGAATTCAGGGATCGAGCTTCCATCTTATCACTTTCCACCTTTTAGTTATGGTAAACTATTAGCTTACCATTCGACCTCCAAAGCCCAATCAAAGGCATTTCAAGATTTGTGCAAATCTTGGTCTTTTAGACTTCGAGGTTCGGTCTTCCCTCTTACCTCTTTCCATCTTTTCATCATAGGAAATAAGCCTTCCTTCTGATCCCTAATCCCCGAAATCCCCTTTTACCTTAGCTTTTTCTTATGTTCAACTATTGACCTACTACTGTATATTTTCAAACTCTTAAGTAGCAACTCATGTCATTAACACCGTGTGTCGACTGACCCCAACATCCTAGTCTTACTGGTCATATCTCATTTGAAATATTTGATTAAATCTTAAGCTGTGTGGGTTATGAGATATTAATGCATTATGTCCAATACTTTAAGCCCTAGGTCTAAAAGTCCTAAATTTGGCTAAGTCTTGAAGTCATCGATCTTTTGGGCAGTACTCAAAACTTTGTTGGTCACCACTTAGGTTTTCATAACCTTTTCTACTCTTGACAAATCACATAGAGTTCATCTTCGTGAAGTTCTAAAGTTTGTCAGCGTCTATAAATGTTGTATTAACCTTGAAAAGCCTTGTCTAAGTAAAGTTGAGTCATTGCAGAGTTTTTCTCAAGTTTGGAAACTTAAATCGGTCTTTGACAAACTTGTCTAAAATTTTCATTTCATCGCTTGATGATGATAAAAGTGATAAAGATAAAGGGTTTTCAGTGTTTCATATTGGTTTCAAAACCCTTGTCGGTCATTGTCAAGGTTATTATAACTTTTCTTTTGTCGATCAACCCACTCATTACCTAGGAGAAGGCCCGACTTAAGTGAACTTGGAGCATGTGCTTAAAATTTCTTTAAAAGAAGCTCAGCTTGGTCCCACTCAACAGGTGTTCATTTTTCATTAGTCCTCGCCATCCCACATAGAATAAAATATTCATAGAAATAAAAGTGTGAGATAGCAGGAAGGTACCACGTGTCCAACTTTCAAAGTGGAGCCTACAAGATTTCAAGCAATGATGGTGGTAGGCCGAAGATTTGAGGTTCCTTATTGATCTACATGGAGCAATCATGATCGTTCCCCACCATCCTGTAGGCCATATCTTTGAAGAGCTTGGTTGATCACAGGGGTGTGAGAGGATGACATGTGTTTGTGAAAGCAATATGTGATGTGAGGGGAGCTCATGATGGTCGTTGATCATATATCTTATGATGATCAAATGGCTATGTTTTAAACTTCTATTGGGGTTGTGATCTCAGGTATCCATCCATGATTGAACGACCTAAATTCAAACTCCAATGACTAAGCATGTCGTGTTCATGGGAGAACCTAGACTAATGGCACAACATCATTTTTAACAACCAGATCAAATCCAATCAGCTTCAGGTTGATTTTTTGTGCTTCTCCCATACTACATTGACGACTAGTGTGGTAAAAATATTATGTTTTGTGTTGTAGGTGAAATTCTCCTCTCAGGACATGATTTAGCTATAGATTTCACGAGAGTCCCAAGCTTGCATTCATAGAATTATGATGAAATGTTTTCTTGTGTCGTTAGAGCATTTATGGAAAGGGTATGGCGTGCAAGTGTCGTTTTCTCCAGGATCTCTTTTTGGCATGATTTTCATGAGTAGATCTTTCCTTGATCAGATCTCTTTGATTGCTAACCCTAGCTGGGTTAGGGTTTGAGTTGCATTCATCCAAGCTATGCTGATCTATAAAAACAACACTTGTATTCTTTTTATGGGTTATTATTTTGGGATTGTCTCACAATTTTCTTTTGTAGACACTATAGCTATACATTTTTCCATTGTAAAGTCTGGCTTTATGCCTTATATTAATAAACTTTAGCTATTGTCATAGTTGTTTCTTGCATGTTTGAGTAAAACTTCTTACCTTCATGTTTGATTGTGTGTTTTAGTTGATTTGTTAATTTATTGAACAATTTGAAGCAAAGAAGAAACAAATTCTATCTTGGTGTATCACCTTCCTTTCATTTCATGTTCTCTTTCCATCCCTTTTCCTTGTGAGCTGTTGGAGTAGAGTAGTGATAGGGTTTTCATGTGTTGGGTTAGACCAACACATTTGCACTTAGATTAGAAGAGGAAGACAACCTTCTCTAGAGATTCAACCTCATTCATGCAAGGTCCCACACCTTGAGGTTGTTTCCATTATGTCATTAGAACACTAAACTCTTGTTCAGTAGGGTACAGTTTTATTTGACAATAGATGTGATCAATGGAAAATGACCATGTCAATATTTTTTCCAAAAGCAAGTTTGAAGTATATACCCCTAGTCTTTGTCAAGATCAAGATGGATGCAGAACATGGATGGAAATAGATGGGATGGACATTGAATTTATTATGATGGAGGAGATGCTGGATTTATTATGAATTAGATAAGATGCTTCTACCTAAAATAACATATGTAGATGTTCAAATCTGATGGAGCCCCTGAATTTTATTCTGGTTCAATTTATCATCCTGCAAAATTTTGCTAAGTTCTATCCTAGGGGTTTGGGGGTTTCTGTTACTTGAGACACTTCCTTAATAACCCTCAAACTCACATTTTTTCCAAGGTTCTAATTCATCGTTGACCTTCTGCTACTTGTTTTCGGTCATGTTAAAACATCTGGTGTCATTAGAACTCATGGAGTAATCGGTCTCTCATGCCTAGGTCTGATGTTCTCATATTTTATAAGGTTGATTGATTGACCTTATTTGGCCTTTACATCCTTTGAAATAATATGTTCTAAATCCTTTGAGGACTTTTTATATGGTATCTTAGGTAGTCCTCTTCTTAAAACAACTTGTGGGCACATGCTAAATTGTCTTCACTAAAGTCTCGTCCACTGATTCCCTTTATTGCTCATCATAGGTAGCTTTTGAAATGTAAATTTAAATTGGTGATGAGCGGTATTCTATTTGGTTTCACATATTATAGATGGGTTTTAAATGTTGGGTTTTGTATTAGCGATACGTGATGCAAGTGTTCTGTGTTATTGTTGGCTTCCTTCTCATCACTAATTGCTTGAAAGTTTTAGGATGGGAATTAGCAATGTGTGATGACCCTTGGTGATTTTTATATTTTCTCCTATTTCTCACCATGGATTCATTCCAATATTTGAGTTCCAAAATAGTGATGGGCGATGGAGTCATTTGTTCAAACTTTCTTTCGCTGATTTAAATTGCTCTTGTGAGCGATGTCTTTTGTACCTTTGATTTTCACGCAGGTGCACGTGTCTTAATCTTGTTTTGTCACCTTATTATCCTATTGCTAATGTGATTTGGAGTTTGAAGCCTGGATTAGTGGTACGCAATGGGTGATGAACGTGATCAAGGATGGGCTATAAATTCAAAGGCTGAGATCTCATCACTTAGATGCTAGCGTCACTGATAGGACTTGTGAAAGGTGAAATGTATCAGCGATTAGCGATAGCTACATAATAAAGGACAATGTGGTAGCATCTTGAGGACATTGTTTAAAGAAAGAAAGAAAGTAGCGAGCTGAAAGGGGAATCATTGATGCAATTTTAAAATGAAATAATCAACGGCTAGGGTTTGAATATGAACGACTAAATGTCAGTTCACTTGCGTGAGCTTTCTATCAAACATTAATAGTGATGCATTCCATTTTCTGGCCATAAAGAAGGTAGCTAGCTTATTTTTCACACATTTGGAACTGCTTAGGAGTAGAAAAGAAAGCTAAAAGTTGAGGAAGCAGTGTGGAAAGCTCCAACAGGCAATTACAACAACAATTATATCAGTTGTTCACCTGGGTAAGCAAATTGTTGTACCTCTTCCTATCCAAAATACTAATTTATGCTATTCTAAAAGGGTAGTAGGGAATTTGGGAGGTAACTTGCTTATGATTTATTCATTTGAGTATCTTCAATTAGGGTGATGAATATTGTGTAAAGTCTAGGAATACTTTGTTTTGTAAGTTGTGTCTTGGGTTTTTATACTTGGGTAGGTCTTTTCGATTGAGACAACTCTAAAACCTTGTCCTACCACTTTTTAAATATGAGTGAGCTAGAACTCAATGAATCTTGCATTAGACCTGAGAGGAAACCAAAGTAAAAAAGGGTTAAAAGGATTAAAACCCAAGATGTTTCATCCGTGGTTAAGCTGGAACCACTTGCAACATCTAACCCTACGCCAAATACCCCTGCGGCGTCTACTAGGTCCAGAAGTGCAAAGAAAGAGCAAGAGAGGTTCACGGAGGGGGCCTCTAGAGAAGTAAAGGAGGGAGGGTGACAAATTGGAAAGATACCTATAGGTTAGGTTGCCATGACTACCATACTAATTGACAATGTTGGTGAAATTGGAGAATTGGCCCAACCTTAAAGTGGATGGAAATTATTCTTGTATGCTTTTAACAGACAAAATTATAAGAAGCTGACATGTTACTTCTGGGGGCTCAACCTTGGGAAGCTAGTGGTACCCAATGTGTTTGTGGAAGTGGATGTGATGATGGAGTTGGCTAGGCACTATGATCCCACTGACAGAACAATCAAGAGTGAAAATGGAGATGTAATCCTTGAGGTGACAAGGGATTGGGTTGTGGAGATATTTGGGTTGAATCCTAATTATACTATAAAAATTAAGCACATAGGTCTATATGGTGAATATGAATATAAAAAATTTACATACAGGAATAGACTACTTGTTTGGCATAGAAAGAGCAAGGAAAGGTTTCTCCCTAAAGATACCGAGCCCTTTGAATGTGAAGAATTTTTGGATTACTTCAAGAACACCTATTATTGCCTGAATCAAGTTTTGGATCAAAATTTTGAGGCGAGGATAGCTCCTGACTTGTTGGTGATGACAACAGATATACAAGCTCATAATCAGAACATTAGTTTTGATTATGCCGTCTATGTTGTTGAACAAATGCATCAGAATTTCATTAATCTGAAGAAAGAGGTTCTCCCTCTACATTTCCCACATTATTCTTTGTTAATGCATATGCTTATATATGAGGGTGATTATAGCTAAAAAAGAAAGCTGAAATTGAGATTTAGGGACAATGAGAACAATGTTTTGCTAGTCCAAATGTGGACACATATTTGGGATTAGGATTTGTCCCAATTCCAACTATTTCATGTTTGCTAATGTCATAAGATTTGGTATCCTGGAAAGTTTGCGTGTAGCACATATTCACAGGCTGTCTCCAACAATTAGAAATATCATGCACCCAAAGGATATAGTGTGATCAACGACAAAGCATAATTGGGAAGATTGGTTTTTGCACTCAAACTATACTTTGATCAAGGCTTATGGATCTAAGGTAGCACCACACTGTTTTCCCCTGTATGTATCTAATATATTGGCATTCATCGAGTTAATGTGGCAAGTTGATTTTATGGATTATGAAATGTTTAGAAAGCCTAGGAAAGGTACTGTGGTGAGTCCCCAATGTTCTTTTGCTTACTTTAAGGTTATTGCCCCTGAAGGGTATGAGAAATTTGGAATCATGGTGAATAACCTTAGGTTACCTTTTAATGAGGTTAGGAGTTTTGAACCTGAAAGATTTGTGTGTGCAAAGAGAAGGGAGAAAAACTTATCAAGAATATATCACCAGTTTTTGTACACAGATGATATATTGGGAAACTTGACAAGTGATGAGGTTGTTAGATCTAGAAAGAAAGAATGGACATCCATAATGGACATTGAAGAGAGCATCATAAGGAGGAATGATTTCTATGAGATCCCCTATGATGTAATTGAAGATCCTTTTGAAAGAGCTTTTAGAAAGCTAAGGGATTATCAAAATGGTGATTTCAAGGTAAAGGTGAAAGAGGTTGTTGAGAGAGCACACACTCTCTTAGAACAACAACCTCAGGATATGGATGTTCCAGAGTAGCCTGTAGATTTCCAAGAAGTTAGGGAGGAACAAATGGCAGAACATGTGCCTGATGATGAGGAGGTGGAGAAGAAATTCCCTCCCCCTAATATTGAAGAAACTCTTGATTCAGAGGTTCCCTCAGATAGAATTTTTCAATGGCAATATGATGAAATGAATGATGATGATCCCAAGATTAAGGATTGTGACGAGTTCCTTGCAGATGATAAGTTTGTAAAGTCTAAGGAATTCAAGGAATTTATGGTTCAACAGAGGAGCAAAGAGATAAAAGGAAGGCTTGAGCAAGCAAGGGCTAGTGTTGAACCTTCTCAATAGGAAGAGGTAGAGAAGGTAGAGGAAGAAAAGATCATGGATGAGATTGCACCTATTACTCACGTTGAAGCTAGGAAAATTATCACAGATAATGGAATCATGTTGTTACTAGGATGTACTATCACCTCAGCTATTGCATATGATGTAGTAAGAAGAGATCCTCAGGCTTCAATAACTGAGGAGCAGTTTGAAGATAAGGTGTTTGGATTTGGGTATAGTTCAAAGTTTTATACTCTTGCAATCTAGTCTATGGCACCTAATACTGGAAAGCATGAGGTTGCTAGATCTATTGAAGAGGTTATGGGTTCCTTGGTGGTGAAGAAAGCCACAAATATAACACCTATCTAAGTAGCTAAGTTAACCACTCATATTGCGATGCTGAGTGTGGACACAACACAAATTTCTTAGAAGTATGATTCTTTGGTGAAGGAGTATAATAAGGCCTTGGATGAGATAAAAAATATGAGAGCCACTGTTTAGGCTGACCAGTCAGTGAGGACACTATCTTTTCCATCTTCTTCTTCTTCAGACTTGTCTACACAGGACAAGGAGACCTTGGCCTTGAGAATCAATGATTTGAATAATCAGTTAAAGACAAAAAAAGGAAAATGTCAATAAGGCTAAATTTGAAACTGTTAAGGTGAAAAATGACATTTTTGAGGATGTATTGAAACATAGGGTGACCAAGTTGGTCAACAAAGATGATGATGTATGAGTTTCCTATAAGAACATTCATGAAGCAAACATAAAATATTTGTAGGTCCAGGAAGCCTTCAGGAATGAATGGAGAAAATGGAGTACTAGAATAAGTTCTTTAAAAGAAATGATGCCTAAAATGAAGGAGGATCTTGAGGCACCTACAAATATCCCTGAAATATCACAAGCTGTGGACTTGGTAAATGAGATAACAACTTTTCATGGAAAACTAGGGACTCAACTCCATAATAAGTTGAAAGTATTCAAAGAAATGGAGAAGTATGGTATGCCTATGATATTGAATCACAAAGGTGAGTTACAACAGTTTGATAAATGGAGGAATGAATTGGGAGAGATAATCACATCCACTAAGAGGCCATTGCCTGTGGTTGATTATACCATGTTGAATCCAAGTGTTGATATGTTGATGGAGATTGAAACAAGAATGGATACTTTTATCAAATAGGCTAGAGCATTAATTGATGCTAAATACATCAACATAGTGCAAAGGTGCAAATTTTATTGGACGTGAAGTGGCCCATTGAAGAAGAATACACCACCTAGTTGGAAAAATATATATATTAAGCTTGTAAGGGGATGAATATTGATATGATGAATAACAGACAGGAGAGAAACAATACATAGCCCAAAAATAGTGCAGATTAGGCTTTTGATAAAGTATTGCAAAAATATTGTTCTCTCCTCAACATGAAAATTGGTGGCATAAAATGCTAATGTGGATAAATCAGTTTTGTTTCTTTATTTGCTTTTCATGCTTTTTAAATTTTGTTGACTAGGTTTGCTTGTGGTGGACACTTTTTGAGTGCATGGAGGATATTTTGAAGCTTTTGTAACAAACAAATGATACCTTTTAAAGGTGGGACTAGATCTTAGCAATGAATGAAGGTTATTTGTGCCTCATGTTTATTCCCACCATCTGAGAGCTCAAGCGTAACTAAAAAGGGAATATTTGTTACAGCGGTCCAATAGGGTTTTGACATGTGTGCTTTTTGGCTTGAAGCTTGTTTTTCTCTTTTGTTTCTATAAGAAATAATTCAAGGCCAAAAGTATGGGGTTCGTTGAAATGAAATTGACATAGTGAATTGTAAAGGGGATACAAAGCATATTTTAAGTTTTGTCTTAAGTTCTGAGTTTGTAGCTATGTATGTAATTTTGATAACAAGATAGAAAATACAATATAGAATGATGCTAATTTCATGGCCATTATCTCTCCTTTGTAATTGTTCTACGAGTTATGAATGAATATAATCAAGCATTGTGTTGTTCATCTCCATTGCTTTCCAGTGGATGTGTGATTTCATTCTTGCTTATTAATTCAATGAATTAGTGTAAGTGCTTGAATGAGATTGTTGACTCATATGAATTATATGCAAGGATATCTTCAAGAAGTAGTGGTCGAGAATGTTATGGGGAAGTGCTATAATGCAATGTTTCTTAAGCTATATGTTGCTATTATTGAATTGTTATCAGGTTGCATAGGTTAATATTGACTCTATGTTTAGGATAAGGCACTAGTTTTAGTAAATTGCTCACAATTTAGTTCCTAGGTTAGTTTATCAACAAATCAATCTTTATTTACAAATATTTTAGATGAGTTACCAATGTAGTCATGCTACAATGAATTTCACTTTTCTCATACTCCAAGTATAAGGTATTATTTAAGAGAATTTCCAACTCTTTTGATACACTATATTGTTGAGTAGATATATGAGAATTATCTATTGTTTACAATGTATCTAAATATAAATCACACGAGTTCTTGAATATACATTGTGGGAGCACCCTCCCGGGTTTCATAGAGCCCAAAGTGCAGGAGTGAAAGTTTTGCAGCTTTTACTCATTTGTTGGCCAATCCCTTTAGATTGCTAATTATTGGAAATGGCAAAGTCCATAGGTAATTTTGAAGATCAGCTTGGTTCGTAAAAAAATACCAACAAAATCTACACATGATGCCTGTTTTCCAGGTTTTCATTAGGGTACTTGCCCAAAGTGCCATTGAAGTGGTTTTCACTAGACAATTTTTTTCTTTATTATTTTTTTGATTTTTTTAAAATTATTTGATTTTTTTGGAATTATTATTGATTATGTCGAACCACCTAGTGGTGCTGATGTAGATGCTTCTATAATTATGTGCCAATGATATTCTGCCTGGAGGAGTTATTTTGCCAAGATACAGTGCTTTTATATAACCCCTGAATGTTCTTGCTTCATCGATACTAGGGTTAACCTTATCTAGATTTGCACATTGTGATAGAGTTCCCTTAGATTCTTTATGATAAAGAGTTGTTACCAGAACATGGTTAATGCGAGAGTTGGATATTCTTGGTTTTAAGTGAGATGGTAGATTTCAATGAGGGATATTAGACGAATATGGATTGATCGATAGTTTGGATAGTGACTATTTGATTCTCCAAATGTGGGATGATGAGCAATGAAATTTGGATATGGATATGTATTTAAGACCAAATTTTTCATATACTTTATATGTCACTATTGAATCTTTCTTTTGCATTGGTGGAAATCTTTGATGGATGGAAGTTTTGCCCCATAGTTTCTTTGACTAATGGAGTTTGAGAGGGATTATTTGCTTTATTTTCTTTTGGATCCATTTAAATTTCACATGTCCATTTTGATTTGTCAATTTTTTAGCTTTGATGACATGCTTTTTTCCTTTGTAAGGATTTTTCTCTTGTTGGCCCCAATTAATGGGTGGGAAGATACAAGGATGACAATTCATGACATGGATAGTTGAAGTGTTGGTAATAGTTTTATTATAAGGACTTGTCATGACTCCCATGTTGATGTTTGCATTAGATAAAATTTCCCCTAATATCACTGATATGACTAAATTCCTTGATTTCTTAATAATCGATACCTTGATGTTTAGGATTATCGACAAAATGCACCGGTTCTAAGATAACCCTATTCATTTAGGTCTAATCCTTCACTACACTGTTGGAAACCTTTGAAGGTGGTAGTAGAAACACTAGATTCTTATTGCTCTTCAAAAGATACAAGTTCTTGAAAGTAGGTGTAGAAACCTTCTTCATGGTCACTTCCTAAAATGTTACCATGGAGTTCTGTAAATTTTGGTATAGTTTGATCATTTGCAAATATGTCTAAAGTAGAGGACTCTTGTTCTGGAGGAAGATCATCTATGTGTCTAGGGGAAGCAAGTATCTCATGGGTAGATGTAGGAGTAATTGGTGTATGGATATGGTCCTCTTTTGTGAAATCCTGTATGGATTGGAAAATACTCATTAGATTGTGATAGTATTTTGGGGATATGGATGTTTGATCTTGACTTATTTTAGAGTTATCTTTTTTATTGGATTGGAAATGCTCATTAGATCATCATAGTATTTTGGAGATGTAGATGCTTAATCTTGACTTCTTTCAGAGTTACCTTCATTATGCTTTGGTTCATGTTCTTGACATGGGTCGATTTCAAAGAATGCATTATTTGTAAAGGACTTTTGGATACCTTCAAAATGCAGATATGTTGGTAATAGCTCTTGAGTTAGATTTTCTACATTAGGTATGAGAGGCGAATGAATGCATTTTAGGATTTCTTACTCATCAAAGGTATTTGAATTAAGTGTTTGATTATCTTGATATGTATCTATTAGGGATAGTCCTTGGAGGGAAGTTGGAAATATGTCATTGTTTGATGGTTTTCTTGACGTGGATGGTTGTATAGAACTTAAAGATATCAGGTTCAAATTAGAGATGGAAACCTTTTGGGGGAAAATGTCTTCAATATGTGCTAGGTCATGAGGTCAAATGATTTTAGTATTTCTTGAAATGGATCATTGCTAGACACTAATGGATAGTTTTAATCATGCTTCGAAAAAGTATCTATGTCAACATTCTCATTAGGTGAGGTAGAAATATTCTCAATGTTATTATTTGTGGATAGATTTTGAAGGTTATTCTCAACACTAATTACACCTTGATCAATAAGGTCTTGTATGCGGTTCTTGAGTCTTGTGTAACTTGATGTTTTGTGACCTTTTGTTCTACGGTGTTCACAATAAGCATTGTCATCGTACCTTGAGGATTTGAATTGAAGTTCATAATCACCTTGTGACTTTGGAAGATCAATAAAATGAGATTGGACCAACTTATTTAACATGAACTTGATTGGATCCCCTATAGGAGTGTATTCATGTTTGGTGGTGTTGTTGGATTGTGATGTTGTTGGAGGATTCATGTTTTGACTATTTGGTTGATAGATTTGTTAGTTTTGACATTGGTTAGAATCTAACAAGTGGCAAAGTGTTTCAAACTCTTGATTAGGGACACTCATAGTTGTTATGTCATTGAAGCTAGTAGAATGTGATGACCTAGTGAGAGGATAATATAGAAGTGAATTTGGAGAGTAGATTGATATTGACATATTTTGCTGATTTCAATATTGGACAAGTAAACGAGTGAGAAAATGTCGTATTTTTCTATTTTGGATGATAGGGATGACTACAAGTTTGTCCTGTATAGGTATCTAGTATGATATAGATTGTTGATGAAAAATTAGAATTCTAAGAGTTTGAAAGGTTCTGTTGTTTTGGACTAATAGTCAAACATGCCATTTTATTTAAATGTGTTGAATTACAGTCAAAAGTGGTGCACTGCCCCTGAAAAACATGGTGCTAATTTGCAAAAGCATAGGTCTATAGACAAAAGAGATACTATAGGATTTTGATAGAGAACTAATCTGATACAAATGTATCAAGTTGTGCAAACATGTCGATATGCATACAAAAGTATCAATTTGAAAAAATCAAATGTGTCAGGATGCATACAGAAGCGACACAAGGTGACATTTAGATGTGGTACTATAGGATTTGGACTGAAGTTTGATCTGAGACAAACATGCTAACTTGTATAAACATGTTGATATGCATACAAAAGTGTTGATTTAAAAAAATCACACTTGTCAAGATGCATACAAAAGTGGCACAAGGTGATAGTTAAACACACCGATTTGACTCAGGGTTTTTTTTTGGAATTTGATCCTAAGTACATCTAGGGTTTTGCAATTTTCCAATATTAATTTGTGTTTTTTTGATCTGGAAAGTGATAAAAATGTAAAAAAATCACATATAGGACTGACTCAAAAACTTGGATTTGTTGGTAGATTTTCACATGTCTTCTTCAACAAGACCACACTAATTAGTATTACGGGTAGTTTTAACAATAAATACATGCCATAGATACACAATCCTATTTTAGTGGTAGATCGGGATTATCAGCTTATAGTAGGCCCACCCCAGAATATTGTTTAATGAAGGGTGACTAGAGTATGCCAATGTCATGTACCACCTTGACACCTCTCACCTTGAAAGGAAAAGATACTAACAAGGAATATAAGTCACCTCAATAAAGGTTGGCACATGGCAAGTAACTTTGAACACATTGATACTTGTACATTGCACCGCTTTAAACTAATGGTTAAAAGGTCTTAAAGGATTCTAGATAAATAAGTTCGTAGTGGGGGTGTACCATGAACAAAGAGCTCATCCGTTATGCCCGAGTTGAGAGGAGCCTCCTCTCTACTCATCACCTCCCTGTCTTGGCAGATTGAGGGTCATGGGGCTTGGCTTGAAGGATGCTAGCTACTCCTTGGGGTACAAATTTCATTGTCCCCCTTTATATAGCCCCGCTGGGAAATGTTCTTGAGATCAAACCTTAGGGCGATGAGGCCCCTGTTATGTGATGGTTTGGAAACCACCCCTTAAGGCTTATATAAGCATTCATGTGAGACTTGGAAAGTAACACAAGAAAAAAGAGAAAATCAAGTGTATCACATTACAAAATAGGATTCCAGGTTAGCAGGCTATGAGTAAGACGAAGAAGGGGAATGCCTAAAGTGTGTCCAACTTGGGGTACAAGTGGGTGCACTCAGGACGATCCTGGCCAGAGCATGGTTTTGTGGCACGAGTGTTGAGCACTATTCTGGTGGAACCAACACTTGTGTAGAGCGGAAAAGTATGCTTCCTCCTAGATTTCTCATAGATGGAAGAGGATGAAATAGGGTCCATTCCAACAATCGTTGGGATTTTCTGCACATTTCAAAAGATAAGTATTAATGCCTGATAAATTATTTGAGAAGTAAAGTTATTTTAAATCCTTTGTGTTTATTGAATTAATAATTTATTCATGGCATGATTGAATGTAATTGAAGCACAACTAATTCCCAAATTGAAAATTCAAAAATTAAATTGATTCCACAAATTAATTCCAAAAACTTCTATGTACAAATTTTAATCTAATATTTAATTCCTAATTCAATAGTTTAAAATTAAATTTTAATTTAATACAATGATTTAACATTAATAATTCTAACATAAATTCATAAGCTGATTGTTACTCCACCTCGAGGATACTCAATCATGGGGGATCATGGAAGAGGGGGGGAGTTTGAAGGGGTGTCTTAGCCTCCTTGCCCTCATGTGGTGCATGCCATTCATATGAGGTGACCCCATGTGGCGCATGCCATTCATATCAGGTGGCCCATTTAGTGAGGATTCTAATACCATCATCGTTCCATCCCCTTCCATTCCCTCATGATTGATCTCCTTATATTACTTCACCATGATAGGGGAGTGAGATTGCAAAGGGTGTCCTGGTAGCTAACTCTCTATGCCCAAAGGTAATACCCTTTATAACAAAGGCAGTAGCCCTTTGGCCCATGTGGGCTCATCTTGTCCCTCTCGAGTGGCATATCTAGAAGAGGGCCCACTCACCATGCCCCTTTAACAATTCTCCCTTCTCCCATCATGGTGAAAATACGTACATAGCAAGTTAATCAAACTCATATATTTACAAAGAATCACCTCACCAAATCATAATGAATTATGAATGTGCCATCATAAGAAATAATAATATACATGAATTACTGATCCTATTAAACAAGGCATTATATCATAAATATTCTACTATAAAAACATTAACTCACACTGCTGTAATCATAATATAATTAATCACTCAACAACCATGTCACTGCGTCCCTTGTTTCCATCTCCAAGAAGTACCCACAAGAATGGATATAACAAGGAAATAACATAATAATAGGCGTGCAAGTTTGGTTATTTGAAATTCACAGATTTCTTACCTATCATGTTGGTTGTGATCGAATCACCATTTTGGAATTGTGTTACCAATAAAAAATATGTGACTTGGTCTTTGTTTTAACATGATTTCATACTTGGGGCGTTTTCCCTTGAGGTTTGCCACTTAAGTCGTCATATTTTAATTGGAATTTCCCTCTACAAAGCCTGACATCTTATGTTTTTCTCCTTGTCTCTACAACTGAGCACAATTTCCTTGTCTCATTGTCACCCTCGGTCAAATATTTTAAGTGGTAATGCCATTGAAAGTTCTGAACATGACTGGACCAGTCCTTTAAGTAAAACAGTGCCTAAGTAAAACAAAATATATCAAAATTATGTCGCAATTTTTGGGTGGCCAAGTGCCACCTCAAAATTGTGGCCAAGTCTACATTTTCATGCCAAAATCAGTCACTTTAAAAACCAAAATGCCGAGTTCAGTGTATTAAAGAAAAAATAATTCAAAGGAGGTGCCATTTATCCTAGTTAATGCATGTGTCATGGAGAAAGCAGAATTAAAGCAGAAACGAGATTATAATGGTAGACGTAGTGGGCATGCAAGAAGAAATTTATTTCATCCTCTAGCACATCTAAATTACAATCTATTCAATTATATACAAGGAAAAACCTGCACTACAATCCTTGGTATTTGGTCAAACTTCTAGGAGATTTTATTCATTGACTTTGGAATAATAATTGCAAACAATAGATAAATATGTAGGAACGCTAAGATGATAGAAGGTTTTGATAATGATATCAGATTCTCCATTTAATAATGATGTTACTATGACAGCGTGCAAATAGTATAATGAATTCGCTTAAGTACAATAAAATAAGTGAAAAGTTTGGCATAAGATCAAATTTGAGTTTTAATTTTTTAACATTTTGAGTTTAAGTTTATGTGTAGAGACAACTAGGTTTAATTTCACATATGTAAATTTGATCAAGGCCAGAAAATAAAAATAATTAATTTCTTAGAAATAAGGAGTTACATGTGATAATAATATTTGCATTTAAATCCACCCAAACAAACAAACTAGTAACTCTAGTCAATGAATAAGGAGATCTCTTTTGAGTTTCACCATAGAAAAAGGAAAGCTTAATTTTTAGAACCCTAAGTATCAAATTCACACATAGGTTTGGATGATTCACAAGGCTCTTGGAAGATTGATTTGTCTCAAGATTTCAAATAAGAAACGATCATTTTAGTGGTCGTAAGTTCATATTTCTATTTGGGCAGTACCTCCTATAAGGATTTGTCTATGAATTAAGCATTAGTGCATTAGTATTTTTTAGAGTGAATATTTTCAATTATCCTTCTATTTATTTTGAGTGATTTTACTATGCTTGTTATGGTTGTACAAAAACAACATCTATATTTGTCTAATTTAAGTTACATTGTGGGCCCATAACCCACAGGCCCTTAGACCCACATATAAAAAATGAACAATAAAATAAATGAAACTATGTTTGGGATGAGTTGATGAGAATAACATAACATTATTATAGGATATGAAACCAAATAGGCTCTTTTAGGGTCAAACATGTGGACATGTCAAATTTTTACAAGGGGAGAAACAACCTCTAATTTTAAAAAAATATTCATTGCTCTTTCATGGTACGATAATGGTTATGTATAAGTATTACCATATATGTGGGTTAGATTGACCAAATATGAGTTGTCACATTATATTTTATTGGAATAAGTCCCCTTGAATTATTTGTCTCGAAATAGCACATAGCCTTAAAATTAACACCTATCCTTGATTTGCACTATATTTTAGCTTCTTGATTAAATCATCTAGTAGATAGATGGTTGCATCATTTTAGAATACTATAGGGTTTCTTGAGCTTAAATAGTATGAAACCATTCCCTATGGAATTCTAAAAGGGTTAGTTGTAACTATGATAATATAGACATAAAAAATGAAAAATAGTGCTAGTTGATTAGTGTCTAGTTAAATCAACATTGTTGATTTTGATAAACATGCAAGTAAATACCATGATAGTTCAAATGAAGATGAATATTATATAACTCATCCTAAAATGGACCTTAATATACATAGGGAAACTTTGGGTCATAAGTCATCTTATAAATGGACTCAATTAAACTTTTATATCTAGATTAATCATGACCTTGTACCATAGATGTGAGGTCATAGTGATATCCTACCTATACTTAGTGGGTTCTTGATGTTGTGATGTATCATGTGTTGAAGAATGCAAATTTAAATAGATTGAACATGATATTTTAAGAATTAAACAATGCTTTCAATATCTAACTTAGTATTGAAGATTGTGGATTTTATAATAATATTATGGCTCATATTTCAACATAGAAGTTGTGAAATAGTAGTAAAATCCCACTTTAGTGATTTCCCCTTCCTTATAAAATAACTCTTCATAAGATAAATGATGTAATAGTCAACTTTAGAATTAATTATGTGAATGATAATTAAGCCTAACTCTTTCCTTTAAGAGGTTTGTGGTGATCTACCCACTCTTTTCTCATCACATAAACATGTGTATACACATTGTTATCATAAGAATGCAAGATGTTCCTAAATAATAAATTAATAACAAGTAAGTCTTCAAATTTATATAATCCAATTATATAGTATCTTAATATATATTTTCCCACTTAATATAGCTTTGGATGAGTCTTCACTCATAGAACATGGGCCTTGTTGATTCTCATATCATAGGACATGAGTCTATGTAAATCATCATTGTTCTAGTCAAATCATCATTTTAATTAAACCAATCTTTGCTCTTTTGTGTTAACATGAAGGAAATATCAGACCTAATGTTTCTCTATGGAAGTACTCAATGCATGATAATAGTTTACTCATTGTTAAGATACCTAGAAATATTACCATGTTATTGGACTTGATCAACCCAATAACTTTGTGCATATGAACATGAAAGATATGAACTTTTTTTAGGGGAACTTTTTACTTGTTTTCCATTATACTTGACATATATGAAAAAAAGGATACTCATGTAGTCCGAAATGCATGATTATCATCTTAGAATATATTTTGAGTATATATAGGTTATATATGGTTCAAGAATGAGTGACTACATATAATAGGATATGCATGGCATCTAGTAGGAAAATGTTATGTCAACACATGATAATATTTTGTAAATTTATTGTTGAAGATTCATGTAAGTGATTAAAGATAGTGGGTTACATGAGAGAAAAATATTTAAATTTGAAATATATATGAATAACATATTGAATAGCATTAGTTCTTGATTGTAAATTCTTGATATGTATGTATTTCTTGTCGTAATTTTGACTAGAAAAATGACACTTTTGTAATTACTTATTAACTTCAAATACAAATGAAAAAGGGAGATATCTACAAATTAAGAGAAGAAAAGGATATAGATGAAGTGTATATATATATTATGAAGAATAGTTATATTCAATATCAGTTTCTTCAATGATTGATTATGTGTTTTCTGAGTTGTGATGTAGATGCATATCTCATGTGCCACTGAGGACAACAACTAATTTACAAGGGGATAATTGTTATGTGACTTTTTCCCCAAGAAGAAGAGAAAGTTATGAAATGACCCTTTAAAATTAAAGGGAGAATAAAGGATATTATGATCCTTTGATCAAAAGATATATTAATAAAGCATATGTGTAAAAACTCTCTTAAGAAGGTGGAAGCATAATTATTTATTTAAACAATTATTAAATGCAACCTTTGTGAAAGGGTGCAATGGTTTGGAAACCACCCCTTAAGGCTTATATAAGCATTCATATGAGATTTGGAAAGTAACATAGGAAAAAAGAGAAAATCAAGTACAACACATGTTGTGAAATAGGATTCTAGTTTAGCAGGCTATGAGTAAGATGGAGAAGGGGCATGCCTATAGTGTGTGTCCAACTTGGGGTACAAGTGGGTGCACTTAGGATGGTCCTGGCCAGGGCATGGTTTTGTGGCATGAGTGTTGAGAATTATTCTAGTAGAACCAGTACTCATGTAGAGAGACAAAGTACACTTCCTCCTAGATTGCTTGCAGACGTAAGAGGTTGAACCAAGGTCCATTCCAACAATCATTGGGATTTTCTGCATATTTCAAAAGATAAGTATTAATGCCTGATAAATTATCTAAGAAATAAAGTTGTTTTAAATCCTTTGTGTTTATTAAATTAATAATTTATTCACGACATGATTGAATGTAATTGAATGCAATTGTTGATTAATTTATTATATTCAATTTAATTTAAAACTATTGAATTGGGAATTAAATATTAGATTAAAATTTGTGCATAGAAGTTTTTGGAATTAATTTGTGGAATCAATTTAATTTTTGCATTTTCAATTTGGGAATTATTTGCGTTTCACCCCCATACAAGTCTCCTACTTGAAATAAATGGTTATGGTGTTGCTTTTGTTCCCAAGATCATTCTTAGAAGTTACGAGGGGAGAGCATACACAAAACACCACACCTCAAGGTGTAAAAAAAAATTGCAAGTTAGTGATGTTTCTGATTTCCAAGATCGCACAAAGTGCAAGGAAAGAGCATATGCAACACTAACCTACCAAGCACATCAAAGAATTCATTTTAGGTACACCAAAAGTAAATATGAGATTTGTATTGTTCAATTTAGGTATATCAAAACAAAATGAGAGGTGTATTGTTCAATTTAAGCCCAAATCTAAGTGTGCAAGTTGTTTGTTCTTTTTAGGTACACCAAAGGAAAATGATAGTACTTAGTATTGTTCATTTTTAGATGCACCAACATGAAATGTGAAAGTTGATTGTTCAAATTTAGGAGCACTAAAGGAAAATAATAGTTGTATTGTTCATTTTTAGATGCACCAAAATGGAATGTGAAAATTGATTGTTCAATTTTAGGAGCACCAATTGAAAATGAAAGTTGTATTGTTCATTTTTAAATGCACCAAAATAAAGTGTGAGATTTTTAGGTTATTTTTAGGTACACCAAATGAAATGTGAAATCAATTTTAGGTACACCAAAGATTAAATGTGAGTCCTAGACTAATCAAGAACTTACAACCAAAAATGTTAGTAGTCTTGAACTTAGTCTCCTTCCATCAATTGCCACATGTTGCTAAAATGTTAGCTCAAACATAGATAAGATTAGAAAACAAAATGTTTAAGGTTAGGGAAATGAATGAAATCAAATTGATAAACTACAAACCCTATCAAAACAAAAGCGTTGATACCTAAAAAATGCGTCAAGATTTTTGCAAAAGCATCATTCTTTGCATAGTCAAAAGCGTTAATCTTCTACAAATGCATTGTCCTTTAAATAAAAGTGTTGAACTTCCTACAAAGAGAAAAAGAATAGTCAAAGTAGAAGCGTTGAAGTACTACAAACACATCAAACTTTGCACACACAAATGCATCGATATTCCAAAATAGCATCAACCTTTGAACAAAAGCACCGAATTAACCTATAGAAAAAAAGAATGTATCATTCATGTTGACGCCTAAAATTGACAAGAAAAGACCTTATGGGAAACTTAGTTAATGGTGGGACCAATTGCGCTAAACTGAGTGACCTCCGAGTTTTTAAAGAAGCTGACTCCATCTGTAATTGGGGGGTTTGGAATGGGAAAATGAAGCATATATAAAAAATAAAGACTAATCTAAGGCAATGCACCAAGATGTAGGTGTGGGCACAATAAATATCCCTTTCAGATGGGATTTAAGGGCCCGTTCAACAATTTGCATGTCCTAGAATAACATAAATCATAGATGAAAACACAAATAATCTATTCAATAACATAAAATAACTCCCATACATATTTACTAAAAAGAATGGCCGAAGACATGGTCTAAATCAACAAACTTATATTGAAATCATAGAAGTTTTGCAAATAAACTACTCAGTACAATAATGGCACAGTATAATGTTTTGTCAAATAGCTAAGAAGTAGAAAGGCTTAACAACAATGGCACAGTCTGTGAGTCTTAATACAATAATCAAAACAATACAAAAGGCCCTGTGTCTTTCCACTATTTTTCTGTATGTTCCTAACTCATTTTTGGAAAGAAGAAGCAGTATATATAGAAAATCACTCCACCACCTGAAAGCCAGTGATAGAAACGATTCCTTCATCATGAGCAATGATGCCTATAAAAATGATTTCCCAAGGCCATTGCAACAAAAAAGATTCTAAGCCATAGAATGCAGTTTCCCTCGAGCCAAATGTATCCCCTCCAAATGATGGTAGTGGTGCCAGTGTAAAAGCAGTAGAATCCCATGCAGACATGTGTCGCTCACCCACGAAGTCAGTTAGGACACGTGGTGATAGGGCAAGGCCTGTTTTTCATTCTTCCTTCCTCGTGATGAAAACCCCTGCAGAGAAGACATGTGGAGAAGTCTTCGCTACCAGCGCTGACTGTGGGGTCCACCAAAAGTGTCCGTGGAATGATGCTATGTGGCACGCAGTGAATCTTGGTAGGGAAGCGAAGGGAAGTAGGCATTCAAAGGCCCACGCTATTCACATGTGGAAGCATGGCGGGGCTCGGTAGAGAAGCAAGGGAGGATGTCCATGCGATGAGCACACGACAGACACGTGGTGACAGTGGGCAAAGCTCTTCAAAAAGGGGCCCATGGATATTCAAATGCATAGGGCGCAGGCCAAACTTAGCAAAATATAGTCAACCCGAAGGGAGCACGAGGGATTTTATATCCACAAGTCAAAAGCATTTCCCTTTAACAAAAACACCATTGTAATGCTACATATGCGTCGATATTTTGCAAAAGCACCGCATTGCCCCAAAATAGAAGCATCAAACTGCTTCAAATGTGTCTTTGTAACCTCCAAGCCGACAAGAACTTCATAAAAAGGTTAAATCTAGGATGTGGGTCCCATCGAGCATGCCAAAATATCATAAGGGAAATATGGTGATCAAATGAAAGCATAATTGAAGTAATTAGAGTTTAAAAACACTAAGAACTTACACAATTAAGATCATACAAACCCATACTCAATGAAATTAGTTTGCTAAGCATCAAAGATTTAATCTAAAGAAATGAATTACAAAGTCAAAGCAATTAAACTAAATGATAATGTAAACCTTCAATCCCATTGTGGATTGATGCAAATTTGTGATGTGGATTGTTCAAATTATGCATAATCCATGTTGTAAAATCTTGATGGAGGTGATTCACAAAATAGGTGTTCTAAAATGCTCAAGATTGGCTCAAGAATCCTAGAGAGTGTCTATGCTTATGAGGATTGTGAATGCATTTCATGTTGGAGAGGCTTTGTTTTATAGACTTTAGGAATTCTGATCAATAGTCAAGATTTGATATGAGGATCAATGGATGTGAGGAAATCAAGGAGATGAGCGAAGATCAAGGGTTGAGGATTCATGAGAGCACAAAATATCCCTATTTTCATGGAAAAGAGGTTGAAGATATTTTGAATTAGAGGGAAGAAGATATTTGAATTTGAATTGGGAATATTTCTTGTTTGAAAAAAGAATATTCTTTGTGCAAGTTGGAGGGTTGGAGGAAATTAGCCAATTAAATAATTATGAAAATTATTTAATTGTGAGGATGAGAGGAATTAATATTTTAATTAAATAATTAGAAATTATTTAATCAAAGGGGGAAATTAACATGAGAATGATGAATTAATTAAATAACCTTAATTATTCAATTAATAGAGGAATAAAATGGATTTAATCAAATAATTGGAAATTATTTAATTAAATAGAGGAATTAGGTGAAAATGAGGAAAATGATGCTAGTAAGTGAAATCAAGATGTGTGATATATTCAGGACAATTTTAGGTGTCTACAATAATATACTTGAGGGTATATGGAAGCATAACATATACAAAGGTTGTTTGATGTCATGGTTTTCTAGGGATATCCCTTTGAGCTTCATTGGAATCTCTATGGTTCACCCAACTTTTCCCAAAACACCAACTCATTTTGTAGTTTAAAAAGGGCCCTAATAAAAATTTTGTATCCTAAAAATTAAAAGAAAACTACTACCTAAAAAGGGGAAATATTAGTGACTTTACTTTTACAATTAATTTTGGCCACCAAGATCTTGAAAGGGAAAGATGTGAGAATATGGTGGAAATTCTATAAGCCTCAAGAGAAAAACTTATTACAATAAAACTTGGCTCTAGAAAGAGCTTTGATACTAGACGTGATGTTCCTTCTTGCCATATGTTAGCCAAAAATATGAAATATAGAGAAATAAATGATGAATGGTGGTGGAACCCCTAAATTTTTTTTATGTTCCACTAGGTTTTAGGTCCATATTTGGCCTTTCATTGGTTATGAGATGGTGTTTTATGCCTTAGGGTTTTTTTTTTACTTGTGTTCTAGGACTCCCTCATGTCTTAAACCCTTCAAAAAACCCTAAAATGTTGTAAATCCTTGTGAACATTCTATTTGGTCGATGACTTATTCTATCCCGTTCCTAGTTTCTCAAGTTACAACCCAAGTCATCAAAATAGTTCACTTACAGGCCCCTATTTCCTAGTTTACTAGTTGTTACCTGTTTGAATTATTTTAATTAAGTCAAATGTTAAGCAGGTTGAGAATCTTTTAAATATTTTCCATTTTATCCTAAGTCTTATTCCATGAAGCGCCTAAGTCCTTTTACCTTTTAAACCTAATGAATGACCTCTCTTAAGTCATCACTAAACACACATGTATTTTGAAATACTTAAGCCATGGTCGGTATGGCCCATCACTTTGTTTCCATTGGTTTCCCGCTAGCCCGCGATAATAAAATAATCCTTTAAAATTCTCAATGGGGCAACGGGCGAGTGACACCTATCTGCACTCATAACGGGTCCTACCAATCTTCAAATGCATCAGTAATGAAAGGTGAAAGGATGGATGGTGGAGATTCAATCTTATGAATGAATCCATGAAAGATGAATATGTTATTGGTGTAGAGATGAAAGCAAGTAAGAGCCCTAAGTTGCCAAAAACAGTTATAGAGGCTGAGGTTTGTGATGAGATGAGGATTAAATATCAAAATATCACTATAGTTGAAGGCAAAGAATTAATAAGAAAAAGTGGTGTGCTGCTACTACCAGAGTGAGACCTTGCATCAGCCATAGCCTTTGACACAGTCAGAAGGCATGATGCCCCAATTTTTACCACTGAAGAGGAAGTGACCTTGGCCCTACAAGTATCAACATTCAGTTCCCAATGGGGCACATTAGCTATTTGGGCCTTAGCCCCAAGCACTAAGAAGCCAAAGGTTGTAGAACTGGATGTTGGAGTTAGAGGAGGGATAATCATTAAAAGGGTGTTAGATACATCATCTATAGAGGCAACTACATTGAATATTAATGTAGCTCACTTCACCAAAGCCATGGTAGAGTCCCTAATTGAAGAGAGGGATAAGTTTAGAACAAAGTAAAATGGAATAGTGGCTACGTACAATGTGGGACAATAGAAAATTGTTGAGATGTAATTGCAAATTGCACTGTTAAAGGAGAAATTTTAGTCAATACATACCCCAGGCCCATCACAAGCTACAATTCTTCCTCCCCCTTCCCCATAGGAAGAATATTCATCTTCTCCTATTATTTCACCACCTCTAATCCCTACTGAATTTGTACCTCTTAGCTCAGAGGATGTGCCCATTGCATAATCAACTCTAAGTACATCAGATGCACCTCTAACAAAAGAAATCACTAAGGAGGAGTTGATGGAGAAGCTCAAGAATTATGAGGAGAGATATTAAGAATTTGATGAGCTAGAACATGAAAATTGTGAATGTGGTATTAGAACACCTGAATATAAAGGAATTGAGAGGAGTTTAATTAGCATTCATTCAAATTATTCTTCTATGTTTAATGCAATAAGAAGTTTTGGTAGGGATAGGGAGGTTTCCATCCCATTGATGGATAAATGGATTCCCAAAGCACAAGAATTAAGAGATATGTCGATTGGGTCAAAACATGATGCAAATAAGCCTTCTAGCATTGTCCCAACCATTAAGCTTGTGAATGCATTTAAGGAATTCCAAGGGTTGATTGAACCATTGGAGATGAAGATTAGGGAATTGGTAAGAAGGTTTGATGAATGGAGTTTCAATTTACTCCCATATATTTTAAATGAAGATGGTGAAGTCAAACCTTTATAGGAATGGAAGGACCACTCAGGTAAAGTGATAGCTACTCAAGCAAGGCTAATTTGTGATGGAGTTTATGTGGAGATGTTAAAGAACAATATGGATAAGCTCACCCACATAGGCATTTTCCTTGAAGAATTTGATAAGGAAGCTAATCGGGTAGTCATAAAGTACAATCCATACAAGAAAAAAGCATATGAAGTTATGACATTTGACTAGCCTTTTGAGGAGGATTTTGAGCTTTAGAAGTTCAAGTATGTTGAAATCTTGGACATGTAGGTTGCTGCAGTTGTGGGGTGGTGATGGAATTTTGATTTTATATCTTCAATAGTGATAGTTGCAGTGGGAGAAATACAATGCATGGCCTGAAACTAGTAAAAATTAAGCCTTTGATTTATCAACGTTCAAATATTTTATTTTCTCCAATTCAAAAGTGATGACATGGATTGCTAATGTGAAACTAATTTGGTGTATTTTTCTTTCTTTATTTTATATTTTTCATGCTTAAGTTTTGGGAGCACATGGAAAAGGCATTGTGGCTCGTGGAAAGAATATTTGCACCGACTAAAGAGCCTTTTGGAAGGTGGGAGAAATCTTCATCAGCTAATGAGAAATGGTTTTTGTCTCATATGAGCATCTCCCTTGTATTTTGGAAAATATAACTACCTTTTGAATGGAAATGTAAATGTCAAATGAAAATGTGACATGTGTACAGTGTACATTGGCCCAAAGCTTGTTATTGCTCCCTTGTTTTTATAAAAGGGAATTCAAGGCCAATTGTATGGGTTGTTGATTGATCTTAGATAAAATTTTGTAAAGAGAAAATACAAATAATAGAATAGAGTCTGCAATTTAGGTTATGAGTCTTGTATTTTTGTAAGTGAATTTTGATGATATCACTAGCATTGAATATAAAGAATGGCATATCTTCAGAGCCAATTCTCTTCTAATGTACCTTCACTATTTGAATTATCAATGAAATGATTAATGGTTGTTTCACTGGTCTTTGTTGCTTTCAATGAATGTATGGTTTTATCTTTGTTCAAATTCAAAGAATTTGTTAAATTTCTTGGATTGAAACCATAGGTTTAAGTGATCGAATGCCAAGATATGATAATGAGTTTCTAGTTTTGAGTAATTGAGGCTGATTTTGTAATGCAACATTGTGTAAGATCTATAATGCTAAGTGTTCATTTGTTGTCAAAGTTTATTTGCATTTGTGTTAGACCTTGTACCCTGAATTAAGGCACTATTCTAAGATTTGCATTTATGTTGCAATCGTCTTAATCTTTCATAGAAAATACATTCAAATTACTTAATCTTTCCAAATTCTTATTGAAATGTATGTCAATTGAAATATACCATGCCCTATTGCTCTATAAACAATTAATATGTAAGGATTTGCTAGATCTTTGTAGTTATTCAATTGTCAAAGAAATTTCAAGTAGAGCTCATATGTTATTTAAAATGTATATGATTAATTGACACAAAGGATCTTAAAATATAGTGTGGGATCACCATCCCAAGTTTTGTAGAGCCCAAAGTGTAGGAGGAAAGCCTTGGAAGCTTTCACTCATTCGTTGGCCAATCCCTCCAATTAGCTAACCATTGGAAAATGGTAATTCCACAGGCTAAATTGTGAGATAAGCTTGGTTCATTAAAAACAACCAACAGATTGGCGACTCGACTAGGGACAAGCTTATGCAACATCTCTAGTTCAAGATCTGAAGTGTAGAGTCAATAATTTGTAAAAAAAAATTATCCATGGAAGTATGTGTCAAATTATCCTGGCATTTCTTGAATTGAGGTTGGTTTGTCAATGCTCCCAGTAAATTGTGTGTGCTTGTGTCAAGTTTCTTTGAATTGTCAAAGTTCTCTCTCAGAATTCTTTGTATACGTGAAATCTTGTAAATTTGTTCAATATTCACAAATGTTTTTAAATTCCCATCAAGTGTGGGTGGTGACTATGAGTCTTTGTGCTAGTGCACAAGCATTCATTACAAGAACATGAGGAGAGATGAAGAAGAAGTTACAGAGAAGAAAATGAGAGGAATGAAAAGAAACATGAAGAAGTTTCAAAGAAGAAAATGAGAGGAACCAAAAGCAACATGAAAAAACATCTAGAAAGGAAGCTTGAAGAGGAGCTACCTCACAAATCCAAAGCATCATGGAAGGAAAAATACGCTTAAACAAGTAAGTTTGTTAATCCTCCAATTCCTGAAGGTTCAAATACTAATGAAGCCATACAATATAAGGAAGTACACAAGTTTGGTATGCCTAGTAATAATGAAGAAACCCTTGCTACAAATTTTCCTGCTAATTTCCAAAATACTCCCACTCCTAAAGTTATAAAAGAACTTGCACACTGGTGGGATTTATGGGATGAGGAATTAAATCCTAGTTGGTCAACCAAAAAGGCTAATCCTGGAACTACTACTATTTTCAATGAGAAAAACTTTAATCTTAGAGGGAGATCTAGAGATAGGAATCCCAAACCTCCTACACAAAAGGAACTAGTAAAAATTACCAATTATACTCCTGAGAAGTCTGAAGTTGAAGTTCCTCTTGAGGATCTTGAGGAGGTGATAAATGATATTTCACAACTTTAGGAAGAGACATTAAGACTTGCTGAATTGAAGAAGAAACAAGGCAAGGAAAGAGAGCAGAAAATAAGGGCTGCTATGATCCAAAGAGATCAGTTAAGAAGAAGAGTAGTGTAGACACATAAAAATGACCTAGGCCTGCAAGCTCTATTTTTACCACTTTCGTCCTAGCATAATTGTGACATTTAAATTATGTCCTTGGTCCACATTCGACTATTGATTAAATAATTCATAATTATTTAATTAATTCATGTCCCTTCATTCTTCATGATTATTAAATAAATAAATTTTATTTATTTATTAAATACGTCATTAATTGTCTAAGTCTTCCCTTAATTAAATAAATTTCTTAATTTATTTAATTCCCCCTTCTCATATATTTCTTCCTGATTATTAAATAAATAAATTTTATTTATTTATTTAATATGTCACTAACTGTCATAATTAAATGAATTGATTAATTTATTTAATTAATTAATCTTATCTTCTAAATTAAATAATTAAATTAATTGCCAATTTAATATTCCTCTCATTTTAAATAAATCAATTATTTAAAATGTCATCCAATCTTAATGAGTTCACTTTGGTAAATAATTGGAAAATCAATTATTTATTATCTCATAAAATCCATAATTTGAATTAATTTAATTCAAATTGGTAACTAATCTTCAAAAATCAAGTAATGGGTGATTCTTGATTTTCCAAATCTGATCTTTAGTTCAAATCTTATCTTCTTGATTTTTGAATCTACAAATCAGGACAATCTTTATCTTCTTGATTTTGAAAATCTTTATTTTCTAATTAATTTGTCTCATTTATTCTCCACCGTCGATCCAATTATCTGAGATATTATTTTGACCATTTGATTAATGAATTTTCCCTAACCCTAATTAGGGATTCTCAGATTTAATCTGGACCTCTCATTCTAGGTCTTTCTTAGAATTCAATCTCATCCGTCCACTCAAAATTGTGTTTTCTATAAAAGACAATTTTGCTCATAATTTCGGGATTTGACAACTTCATTTTCGAATTTAGGCATTATAGTCATTTTAGCATTGGTAATTATTATTTCATTTAGCATATTGTCATAGACATAGGCATTATTCTATCAAATCCTTCAACATTTGCATAGGGCTTAGACATTACTTTAGGTTGCTCATTTGAAATCTGAGGGCCTCATCCGATTTGCTGCAAACTAGAAGGTGTAACAAAGGTGAACCATGGAAGATGAAGATTTCTGGTAACATTGTTCCTTTTATTTTCATGTTTATTTCCTTTGTGCTTTGTTACTTCATGGGATTTTGATGTTTATTATCTAATAAGCTAACAATCTAAATTTTCCATAGATACATTTGGTGAACCTGACATATTTAGACAAATAAAGAGGAATTTTTGGAGTTGGTTTCTTCTTGTTGCAGGGCTTGTTTGCTTTTTGTTGCAGGTTTGGCATCATTGTGGACAAAGCCCTACTTTCCAAAGATTCGACCATAACTTTCAAATATTTTATCACAAAATTGTTTTTACATCTTGGGGACAACATCACGTGCTTTCATTCCAAAAATTAGATTTTTTTGCTTTGTTTTTAATTTTTTATAATTTTTGTGTTGTTTTTCATGAAAATTTAATTTCAAGAGCAAATTATTGAATGTTTCAGATATGTGTACATTTCTGGAAATCAATCTGAATTTTAACATGGGTCTACTCTTTATTTTTTAAATTTCGATGTGCAATTATTAGTCAAAAAATAGATTTGTTGAAATTGGAGTTTAACAAATATTGGCTTATATCTCTCCCATTGTTGTATATCTAATCACAATTTTTTGTTTGCAGATTTGGGATGACATTAGACGACTCCAGTAAAAAAATCAGAAGTTTTGGAGCTGGTTTGTATTTTTTATAATTTTTTTATGATTTTTCATAAAAAATTAATTTCAGGTGCAAAACAGCAAATTTTTGTAATTTATTTAATTTTCTGGAAACCTCTTGAGATTTTAGATAGGATTTATTTTCTGTATTTTTTATTTTTCTCTCAAAAAATTTTCTAAAAATCATATTTGCCTCGACTAGCTAACCCTCTAATAGTAGTGATCGATTATCTTGTTAGGGTTTGTTGTTGGTTTTGTGCATGTGTAGAAAATAAACACTTAAAAGGACACATTGGATCAAGTGGACAAAAAATAATGCATCTAACTATTTTTTTTGCAGATCGATAGTCAAAGACAAACATTCAAACTACTAACGGATTGTCTTGAAGGTTCGCTTGTCAAAGGCCAAACAACAAAACAATGTGTTTGCATTTTTAGTAGTGTAACTCACATTTTAGTTTTGGTGCAATTAAAATGAACCTTTTTTTCCATGTTTTAATGTGTTTGTAAAACAATAGGGGAGTATACTCTCACCTTGTGAAAACTTGGTGATCAAAAACCCAGACTCGTTTTTATTTGTTCTTACCTAACGATTTGGTATATCGGAGTATCCTCTCCCCTCGCGTTTTTGGGTGATCTTGGGTGTAAGAGAAATGGTTACCAACTCTAGAAATTGGGCTTGCCTAGGGATTTTATCACCCCAACGTGACTCAAACCAGCAACGGAGCTAAGGCCAAGCTACCCCCAACTGGTATATAAATGTATATCTTAAGGGAAAACCTAAGATTATGAGTGTGGATGTGTCATACCGATAGAGTTTTACTCCCTTAAACCCTATTGAGCTTAACCTCTTCAAGCTGGAGTGCCACCTTAATGGTGATTAATCTCTTTCCCCATGTATGGCTACTTGAATGGGGGTCCTGAACTAAAAACCTTTGCGTAGTAAGCCAAAAACCTTCTATTTGCTAGCGCAACACCGGTCGGTGTGAATGCATCCACACTTTCACAGTTTGTAGTAGAGGTGATCAATCCACCATGGGAGTTTCATAGGGGTTGGAAGCTTGGTTGGCCTGAGAAGAGAGTGCACTGTAACAGGGAGCCCATGCAGCCAAGCTTCTGAATTCACACGCTACAGATATGCGGTTGGGGAAAACTGCGTGGAATCTAGCAAATATTTTCTGGCCTAACCTGGTTATTACTTGTCTTATGTGTGCTTGCTTACACTAAAACATCGTGCTTGTCAAGTGTTTTCTATATTTTCAAATATTATACACAAAATTCACATATCTGGACAAAAACAGTCGACCTTGGACAACTCTGACTTTTCAACAAGACATTAGAAAACAATCTCAGACCCCATTTTGAACTTAGACTTGCAATTGTCCATCATAGTCCTCATTTGGCACATCTAGGCTTGGCATTGGTCATTTTTCCTTAGTCAACATCTTCATTGTCATCTTGGCATTTGACATCCTTTCTTGACAATTTATCACCTGCATTAGTCATTTCCTTGGACAAAGCGTCATTATCACTTTGCATTTAACATCATGACATCCACCACCTTGTCTTCCCTTCACCAACATATTGATAGGCTTGTAGTAAGTTGAATACCAATTACTCTGTAGAGGTCAATACCAACAAGCCTTACACGTTGGAGACAATTCCTCCAAGCCCGACAATCAATGTCCTTCATACCAACAATCCATGAGTCCTAGTCCTCCATCCATCTACCCTCACTACCAAAATTCATAATACCATTCATGACATTTAGTCCACAAAAAACATCCATTACTCACCCTTATCCTAACTTTGACAAGGGAAGCCAACTATCCACTAGTCCATTCCAAACCTCCATGTCATATTCTGACCCTTCACCTATGAATCCCATCCAAGTCTACATGCCTTATCAACCATCTACCAACTCATGTCAAGTCCCCACATCATACCATACCGATCCGGTCCAAGTCTCCATGTCATATCCTTGCCATTCAATAATTAATCCAGTCCAAGACTCCATGTCCTATCCTTCTACCTCACATGCTACTCTAGTCCAAGTCCCCATGTCCTATCCTAGTCCTTCATATACTAGTCTAGTCCAAGTTCCCACGTCCTATCCTAGTCCTTTGGTCATTAATCCTTTTCAAGTCACCCCCTCACAAGCCACATCAACATTTCCACCCATATCATAACAAGAACATAGGATCCCAAGTCCACCTTGGCAACAAAATCAAGCGCCTTTAAGTCTTAGTGCCACCTTTGACAAGGGGAACACCAATCTAGTTCATGTACCCTTACCACCATCCAATCAAATGCCTATCCATAAGCCACCATGTCCGATTCCTAATTCATTGGCCTCTTTACCTTCTAACCAATCAAAATCTTCATTACCCCCACCATCATCTAATCCTCCATCAAATCAATGCCCTACATTTAGATATTTAAAAAATAAATTGATGGCATTTTCTAAATCCACCCATCCACCTATAAAGGATGTCACCCAAGGGCTACAAGCAAGGAATCAATTGTCTCCATGTCATTCAACACATATCCTTGAACATACAAAAGAGTCCTCAAACCTCATGCCAAGTCCTTTAAGTCAACCATGTCATCCACAACCCCTTGAGCCACTTCAAGAGTCTCCCTTCATAAGTCCAAGTCACCCTCTTTCATGCTCCTATGTTGACCATCAAGAACATGTCAAGTCTCTCCATGAGAAATCCCCTTCCACTCCCTTTCAAGCAACCCAAGAGTTATGTCAAAAGTCTACTCCCAAGCATGTGGAAACATCAATCCCTATTCCTAATCAATGTCATATCATTTTCATCCAACCTATCCATAATCTATATCATTTTTATGATCAACATGATATCCATGATGATGAATATCCTATCCATGAGAAATCTGATTATATACCCATCCATGACAAAGATATTCCAAATTCACCTCCACCTAGTCCTATCCATGATTCATCAACATCCACTCCCCACGATGAGACACTTGCCTTCATGGGACACATAGATGATATTCCTCCAAAACAAGAATCTTCCACTAGGGACATGCTTGCATATGATCAAGTTATAGCTAAAATCATTGGTCTCTATGACACTAAACATAATGATCGCTTCGGAATTTCCTTGGAAGCACCAAAAGAATCATCTAAACCTGACATGTCACACGATCAGACCAAAGATATTAGTCAGGAATATGTCCAACATGACAATGAAGCTAAGACACTTTATCAACTAGGGTCATCTATCTTTGTCAGAGCAAGCTTTCTTGCAAATGAAAATATTACAAGTGACAGTGTCCATAGACATCATGATGGGTTAGCATCCTGCTTTCAAAACAACAAATACCCCATCGCAAAATAGAATGCATCCAGAAGCATGCAATATCAGGAGGCAAAGGACTAGGCCACCACGAGGCAGGCATTCTAGAATAATCTGACTTCAAGAAAATTATAGACATCAAGGTCTTGGCTATTCCTTAGATAGTAAATCAAACTATGTCAGTGGTACCTCCTCGATACTGGGGGAAACTTTGTTAGATACAAACGTCAAAATGGAGTCCATGAGAAATCCTTGTCATAAGATTGTTACCAACACCCCCTCCACCCACACCATAAACCATCATTCTATCATGAATCAACCTCTCCTTTGGGACCAACAAAAACAAAAAGTCTTACAAGTCGAGAGTCAAAATCAAATGTCAAAGAGGCCATTGAATCAAACAAAAGACAAGTGGACAAATGGAAATTAAAATGGATCCCCAAAGAAAAGTGGATCAAACAAAGACTACCAAGTAAAATTACAAAATTCAATCACAATGTGGAGCCACAAGACAAGAGGACTCCCACATATAACACATGTCCACCTCCTTCAAAATGGTCATCAATCAAGGCATATAAAAGTGTTGGTTCCAAACACCATCCCTCCAAAATCCGTCATCCACCATCCCAAGTTTGGAAAATAAAAAGTTATTCATCCAAATGTCCAAACAGTCTTTCCACGTCTACCATCATTCGTCATAACCTTACATCTCGTTTAAAGTCCAATGATCCCACGTCACAAATCCGTCACATCTTGGCAGCAAATCTTTACCACAAGGACTCTCATGGCACTCTATCATGATGTGCATATTTTGATAAGGCCAACTCTAGTATCGGAAAGGACCGCAATGACATCGATCAATTGTATACAAGCGCTACAATCCTAACAAGACAACTACTTCAGACAGGACATTATTGGCATATCATGGCACCAGTCTCTACATCGGCACCGTCAATGGATTCAGAATAGTCAGTGGTCATCTAAAGCATCCAAGCTATCTACAAAATAAAAATAAAAATAAAAAATTGAAAAATGATAAAAATCATCACCTTGATGAAAACCTAGCAAATAGGCGTCTTGGTGACATCAAAAAAATCAAAAAGTCAAGAAAATAGTAAAGAGAAAAATTTCATCCAATGGTTTAAACCTGGAAAATAGGTGCCATGGATAAGTACTATGATGAAAACTTGGCAAACAGGTGTCATGTGTAAAATAAATCGTCTATGTGGAATTTTATACTTGGGGGCAAGTCGTCTCATTTTCCCATGCCTTCCTCATGACATTGACATCCATCTAAGCCCTATCATTTCCACACATTTTTCCCACTTACCTCAGTCTTGACATAAAACTGGCACACATAAATCATGCTTTGGGAAAACTCTTGAAATGTCTATCCTTCGGTCATACACGATTCATGAAACATCATGTCATTCACCGTCATAGTCTTATTGTCCTTATACGACATAGTCCTTGAAAATCATATGAAAATTCCATTAGTCTCATGTCTCCCATCTTTTACCAGGGCCACCCCCTATCCTTTCATGCCTGTCACCTATCTTGGCTTTCCCTTGTCAAATGGTCTAAGGATAATCATCATCCCATCTAGTCCTAACCAAGTCATTCCAAATGCAACGATTCTAGTCCATACAAGCACATTATCCAAAATTTTCCTTGACTGGGTTCCTGGCTCGGCTGTAGACCTCCATACTTTCATCACATTATCATCATCATCCTCACATTGTTTCGGGATGCATCCTTCCCACGTCAAACAACATTGTCATCACCTTTCAATTGGTATTCAGCTTGACTAGGGGCACAATCATATTTGTCCTTGGATTCTCAGGTGTAGGCATCAGTCATATGCATTTGTCATGATCCTCTTAAATGTCAAAATCCAAAAAAATCATAAAATCATAAAATGACAAAAAGACAAAAACATCACAAAAAGTCCTGAAAAAAGATCAAAAAAAAAAATATGATAAAATGTCCTGAAAAAAGACCTAAAAATCATAAAACGTCCTAAAGAAAAACACAAAAACATTCAAATCAATGTCAAAATCCTAAAAATGGAGTCAAAGTCAGTCATGTCAGTTAGTCCATGTCATTGTCGAACTACGAGGTCTCTGAGTGCATGACGTAGGCAAGGCCATCTGTCGATGAGCCCCCGAGGCTACACTAGGTCAGTCCATTAGGGTTCATGACACTACACTGGCACACATGTCAAAAATCTGCTAGTGACGACAGATCATTTCTCCAAATGGGAAAAATCCTAAAACAAAGTATGGAAATTATTCATTCAACATGGCAATCGTATCACCATGGTATATTATCATCATATGATCAACACAAGTCAAACTCAGTCAAAACAAGTCAAACTTAGTCAAAACAAGTCAAATTATCACAACTAGTCAAACTATCAACTCTTGGTTACCTTTCAGATGCGTCCTTCTGAAGAATAACCTCAGTCATTTATGCCTTAGGATGTGTCCTTCATAGGCATTGTCCCTATCATTTGACATTTTTGAGGGATCCTCTCTGACACTTAAGGATCATTCCTCTTGGCATCACCATTCTTTCAGATGTGTCCTTATGAAGAACAAAACTCTGACATTGGTGTTTTAGGATGTGTCCTTCCTAGACATCGACATTATTCAGGATGTGTCCTTCCTGAATATGGCAACCTTCGGCATTCATCATCTTGACATCATTAAAACTTGACATCCAGACACACTTGGCAAATACTTGGCATTCGTTTTTGGCTTTTTATCATGTTACTAGCTTTTCAGCGAGATCCTGACACCAAGATTTAGAGAAGTAACGATGTATCATGACATTTGTCTTGTCTTTTGACACTCATGTTACTAGCTTTTCAGCGAGATCCTGACACCAGGATTTAGAGAAGCAGCGATGTATCATGACATTTGTCTTGTCTTTTGACACTCATGTTACTAGCTTTTCAGCGAGATCTTGACACCAGGATTTAGAGAAGCAGTGACGTATCATGACATTTGTCTTGTCTTTTGACACTCATGTTACTAGCTTTTCAGCGAGATCCTGACACGAGTTTAGAAGCAGCGATGTATCATGACATTTGTCTTATCTTGACACTCATGTTTACTAGCTTTTGGTGAGATCCACGACACGGGATTTAGAGAAGCGTGATGTATCATGACATTTGTCTTGTCTTTTGACACTCATGTTTCTAGTTTCTTAGCGAGATCCAGAAATAAAAGTTTAGAAGCGAAGCGTATCATGATAATGGATTTATCTTATTTCTTTCTGACAATCATGTTGCTAGTTCCTCAAGGATGTCCTGGCAATAGGATTTAGAGGAGCAACGACGTTTCATGACTTTTCCTTTTTGTCTTTTTATGCTTGTGGTTGATTATGACAAGGACTGGGGCAATAACACTCTTGGTATGAGTCATGATCTTCCTTGTCTGTGACTGCTTGTCTTATGTGATGGTACGACCTTGCACACCTTGATCTATGTCATATCATGGTGTTTCTTGGCCATCACAACAATCAACCCAATGGTGATTAAGAGCAATAAATATTAAAAGTCCTATGGTAAGGTTTGAAGGATTTGGTCTAGGAACTAACATGCATCTCCCTTTGTTTTGTCATCTTCTCTCGCCGGTCTCATATAGGCATTGCATCCATATCATCATCCATATATTTTGCACTAACATTCCTTTGTCTCTTCATATTCTAGTCTTCTCATCCATTTCAAGAGCACACCCATGTTCTTGGAACCCGTCTGTCCTCTCGAGGGGGCATACCACTACCCTCCTCGTCATTCTTCCTCATCTTATTTTGCACTGGGGCATTTCTTTGACTTATTTTCTTTGTCACAATGCGACATGCTACATTATGACAAAGATGGGCAAAATGTAGACACAAAAATGACCTAGGCCTGCAAGCTCTATTTTTACCACTTTCGTCCTAGCATAATTGTGACATTTAAATTATGTCCTTGGTCCACATTCGACTATTGATTAAATAATTCATAATTATTTATTTAATTCACGTCTCTTCATTCTTCATGATTATTAAATAAATAAATTTTATTTATTTATTAAATACGTCATTAATTGTCTAAATCTTCCCTTAATTAAATAAATTTCTTAATTTATTTAATTCCCCTTTCTCATATATTTCTTCCTGATTATTAAATAAATAAATTTAATATGTCACTAACCGTCATAATTAAATAAATTGATTAATTTATTTAATTAATTAATCTTATCTTCTAAATTAAATAATTAAATTTAATTATTTAATTGCCAATTTAATATTCCTCTCATTTTAAATAAATCAATTATTTAAAATGTCATCACAATCTTAATGGCCAGTTCACTTTGGTAAATAATTGGAAAATCAATTATTTATTATCTCATAAAATCCATAATTTGAATTAATTTAATTCAAATTGGTAACTAATCTTCCAAAAATCAAGTAATCGGGCAGATTCTTGATTTTTCAAATCTGATCTTTAGTTCAAATCTTATCTTCTTGATTTTTTGAATCTGGCAAATCAGACAATCTTTATCTTCTTGATTTTCAAAAATCTTTATTTTCTAATTAATTTGTCTCATTTATTCTCCACTGTCGATCCAATTATCTGAGATTTATCTTGACCGTTCAATTAATGAATTTTCCCTAACCCTAATTAGGGATTCTCATATTTAATCTGGACCTCTCATTTCTAGGTCTTTCTTAGAATTCGATCTCATCCGTCCACTCAAAATTGTGTTTTCTATAAAAGACAATTTTGCTCATAATTTCGGGATCTGACAACTTCATTTTGAATTTAGGCATTATAGTCATTTTAGCATTGGTAATTATTATTTCATTTAGCATATTGTCATAGACATAGGCATTATTCTATCAAATCCTTCAACATTTGCATAGGGCTTAGACATTACTTTAGGTTGCTCATTTGAAATCTGAGGGCCTCATCCGATTTGCTACAAACTAGAAGGTGTAACAAAGGTGAACCATGGAAGATGAAGATTTCTGGTAACATTGTTCCTTTTATTTTCATGTTTATTTCCTTTGTGCTTTGTTACTTCATGGGATTTTGATGTTTATTATTTAATAAGCTAACCCATCTAATTTTTCCATTGAATACAAGTAGAATCTCTCAGACAAATAGTGGATGAAGAGCCACCCCTAGAAGATTTAGATGAGTCAGTTGTTAGAGAAGTTTTTAATCCTCCAAAGGTAAGTGTTCCTATTGAAATGACTATTACTAGCACTTACACCAGCTCTATTGTAACAACCAAGGTCGCAGATCCTTCTACTACTACACCAAAGTCAAAACGTATAGATACAGGGGAAATCCCCATGGATCAACCCAAGAAAGTGAATCCAAAGGAAAATCTAGGCATCTCTATCACAAACACCACTACCACCAATGCTTAGAATAGTTCCATCCCTTCAAATGCACCTCTTGACCTTGAAATATTGAGATTACAATTGCTTAATGAAAATTTGCAAAAGGAATTAGACAAAATATATATTTAGGATACAAATGCTGAGATGGAAAGGAGGATTTCTTTCCTTAAGTCTTCAATTCCTAACCCCAATGCATCCACATCTCATAATACTTACCATTCAACAACCATGAATACTACTACATCTAGCCACCTATCCTACATCCCAACCTCATAATAATCAATTCGGTGGGAATATCCCTCATAGGGGTGGTGGTGACAAGGTGGAGGAGGTGGTGGAAATAGAAATAATCAATTTGGAAATCAAATGTTGGTGGTAGTGGAGGTGGAGGAAATAATGGGAATGGAGGTGGAGGTGGATTTAATAACACACAATCTAGTGGCCAAGGTGGTGGAGAAACTCACGATGATAGAATGATCGGTTTACTAGGAGACCCATGCTGAACATGTATAGGTAGTTATGCTTTGATGGGATTTATGGTTTTCCAAACTCTATCGCTAATGATATTAAAACCGTGCTAGTTATATTTTTTGGTAACAATTCCATAGTGGAGAGGATCATTTGAAATATTTTGACAACATGATGGATGACTTTGAGGTTAATACTAAGGATGTGATGATGAAATTGTTCATGCAATCACTCACTGAGGATGCTAGGGAATGGTATAGAGGTTTACTTGCAGGAAGCATTGGGTCATGGGAGGAATTCAAGAGATTGTTTAGAGAATAATATGGTGATAAGACTGACCTGAGGTTCATGCTAAATAAATTCTACAACATATCTAAGGGGTCTAATGAGATGGTTTCTAATTTTAATGCTAGATTTCAAAAGGCAATGAATAGGTTGCCAAATAATCTAAGACCAAATGATGATACCTGTCTAGTCACTTATTGTAATGCCTTTGATGCCAAAATAAGTTATCACTTGAGAGATAAGGACCTTCAAAATTTGAGGGAGGCCTTCAAGACTGCATTAAAAATTGAAAGCAATAGAAGAGCATCAAGCAAGGTGGGAAGAAGGGATGATGTAATTTTTTTGAAAAATCCTAAGCATGATAAAGGATTTCCAGACAAAGGACTTTCTATTGAAGATAAGTTGGAAAAAGTTTTGAGTTCTATGACTTTTGTTAACAACATATTGGATAGGCATGGGAAGGGGCTTGGAAATGATAAGGAACATTTTCAGAAGAATGGAAAGTCTCCAAGACTCCAAGATTATCCTTAAAAAAAAATTGGAAAAATGGAAAGCTAATCCATAATAATTAGAAAAATACATAAGATCAGGTTACACTTGATCCACTATAGAAGTATTTTGCTAATTTTTTTGATGAAACTCCTTGGTGTATGGTTTTCCAGTTGCCTCACTCTTCTAACCAATGTGCAATTGTAAAATTGGTGGAAGTTGAACACGATGCACCAGAAAGTTATGATCCTTCTTATGATGATGATGCTGAAGTAAATGCACTTATGAGCATATTTGATTTTGCTGATAATGATTTCTCATTTGATGAGGAGGCTCATGAACTTGATGTGGACAACCAAAGATAAAGAGCCAGTACGTATCACCAACTTGTTCTATCTGATGAAGGAAATGATAGTGATCATGATGTGTACATTAGAGACAACTGAGGATGATGTATCTTTAAGAAGACCCTTAAATGAGGAGATTAAAAAGCTAACAGTAGCTTTGGCCACACATGCTAGAAGTAATTACCACCTGAGAAATAGAATTGTAGGTGGAGATCAGGGTAAGGATGGAAGTGTCTTCATTAAGGAGTAGAATGCAAATGGCAAAGGATCAAAATCTAAGAACAAAGTGGATGAGGAAAAAGACAATGGTGGTAAAGGGGATAAAATTTGGGAAAAGAAAAATGAGAAACCAAAGGTTAATGGAGAAGTGATATCTCTTGCTATGAGGACAAAGACACAAAAGCAAAATTTTGAGCCTGAGAAGAAGGAAGCCAAGACTAAAGTTGAGGTAAAAGGTGAACAATAGAAGGAGAACAATGTTGAACAAGGTATGACCACTAGATTTACCTAAGTACACTCCTATTGACATGTTTTAGGTGCTTTCACAAGTTAAGGTTTTAGTCCCTTTGCTTGAGATGATGAGGATTGAGGAGCTCAAACAAAAGGTGGTAGCCCTTATCAATGGTGCTACTACAACCTATAATGAGACAAAGGTGTCTATTTTTCCCAAAGTGAGTGGAAAAGAATTGAAAGACAAGGAAGTTGAGAGAGTGATTATTGAAATCCCTCAAATATACCTAGGAACCACAATTATTGCCAATCTTGGTAATATCGACCCATTTTTATAACATTGATTGTTTATGGAAAGATTCTAAAGAATTATATGATAGATTTAGGGGCCTCTTCCAACATAATTCTGGTTGAAATCATGAAGGATATGGGATTGAAGATAGATAGTGCTTATGGAAAGTGCTATGCTATGGATTCTAGAGAAGTCCCTGTAATTGGGGTGATCAAAGAACTCCCATACAAGTTAGCTATATTTCCTAACAAAGAATTCAAAATGAGTGTGACAGTGGTGGAAATTCCACCCAATTATGGAATGTTATTGTCAAGAAGATGGAGTGCTTCTATGGGGAGTAGCATGTAGTGTGATATGTCTTACACTACATTCCTTGTTGATGGTAAGGATGTCAAACTGGTTAGGGAATCAAAAGTCCATCACATGATTGAGTTTTCCCCAGAAGAAGATGAATTCATTTTGTGGACACTGGCATCGATGATTTTAGGATTGAAGAATTACTAGAGGAAGGTGATAGGCAACTTGCACTTCTTGAAAGAGAGATGAAATAATTTTCTAATAATGATGATCTTTGGACCATGTATTTTGATGGTGCATGCTCCAAGGAGGGATCTGGTGCATGGATAATATTGGTTTCCCCTAGTGGCAAGATATTTAAGTTTTCCTTCACTTTGTCATTTGTTTTCACAAACAATGTGGCAGAATATGAGGCTTTGCTACTAGGGTTAAGATTGTCAGAAAAACATGGGATAAAAAGCTCAAGGTGATTGGTGGCTCTGAGTTGGTCATATCCTAGGTAAGATCCAAGTTTGCATCAAAAAATAAGAGAATCAAGTAGTATAGGAATTCCGTTTGGGATTCCATATAATAGTTTGATGCTATTGGAATTAATTGGATGCAGAGAGGCCAAAATGGAGTGGAAAATTTGCTTACAAATATTGCACTCAGGCTTGATGATGTAACTTTTTCTAGTATCTCCAAGGTGGAGATATAGACAAGGCCATAAATCCTTGACAACATACAAAACTAGCAAGTTTTTGATGATGATGAAGATATTATGAGGTTTTTGAAATGTGTAGACCAGTATGAAGGATAGGAGATTGATTTTGGGGTTTTTATTGAGACAATGGATGGGAAGGATACAATTTTTGGTAATGAGGTTATTCAATTGAAGACCAACAAGATCCCTAAAGGTCTTGTGGCTTTAGAATGGGTCTTTGATGGCCTAGACAAGAGAAACACTAAGAAATATTCCACACATCTAGAGGACCTAGAAGAGGTAAACTTAGGGATTGAGAGTGCCCTTAAGAAAGTTTATGTGCACAAGAAAATGAAACCCAAAATCAAAGCAATGCTGATTGCTTCGTTGAGAAAGTATAGGAATATTTTTCCTTAGTCTTATAATGATTTAAAGGAATACAAGGAGGAATTATTTTAACATGAAATTCCTCTGAAAGTAGATGCGAAGCCTTTTAGACAAAAGCAAAGGCCTATTAACCCCACCTTAGCACCAAAGATGCAGGAAGAATTGTTAAAGCTAAGGGATGTTGTCATAATCAAGACTATCAAGAATTCATCTTGGGTGTCTAATCTAGTGCCAACAAGGAAGAACGATGACATCAAGTTGTGTGTTGACTTTAGAAACCTTAATGTGTCATCACTGAAAGATAACCATCTATTACCTAATATGGAGGCCATGTTGCAAATGGTGACTAGCTATGAACTCTTATCAATGATGACTGTGACTACATTTACAACTCCATGGGGCACCTATGTTTATGTGAGTATTCCTTTTGGCTTAACCAATGTAGGGGTAACATTTCAGAGGGCTATGGATGCAACATTCTTTGATTCTATAGACTTATTCTTGGTAATCTACCAAGATGATTTGACTGCATACTCTAAGAAGGAAGAAGATCACTGTATGCACTTGGAGACGATCTTCATCAAGGCTCTTGAGTATGGAATCTCACTTAACCCAAAGAAGTATGCCTTTGGAGTCACTGAAGGCAAGTTATTGGGACACATTGTATCAAAGGAAGGAGTGAGAATTGACCCTGAGAGGGTAGCTACCATTGAAAAAATTCCACAACCAAAGAATGTGAAATGCATTCAATCATTTTTTGGGCAGATTAACTTTCTAAGAAGGTTTGTCACAAAATCTGGAGAAATCACTTACCCCATATCAAAGATGTTGAAGAAGGGTGAAAAGGTGGAGTGGAGTGAAGAGCCAAGCAAGGATTTCAAAATATAAAGAAATCAATCAAGGAGGCCCAAGTATTAAGGATTCCTAATTTCTCCAAGCCACTGCAAATCTTCTCATTTGCATCTTTCCACACTATTGTTGTAATTTTATTGCAAAAGAATCAAGAAGGTTTTGAGCAACTGATTGCATTTTTTAGTAAGTCACTTCAAGGTGCAGATCTAAAGTATGAATTAATTGAAAAACAAGCCTATGGATTGGTCAAAGCTATCAATAATTTCAAAACCTATCTTGTAGAGGTTACTATTATTGCATATGTCCCCAGTGTTGCTATTAAGGGCATCTTTACCCAACAAGAAGTAATGGGTAGGAGATGTAGATGGGTAAATAGGATACAAGAATTCAACATAGATATCCATATCACCAAGTTGGTAAGGGGCCAAGGCTTAGTCAAGCTAATGGCTAAAAAAATTTTGGATGCCAACCAAATGAATTAGGAGGATTGTTTTTATATGTCACATGTTTGTGATATGAAAAATTGTGATTGGTATAAAAACATTGCCCACTATCTATAAATAATGCAGTACCCTAAGGGGCTGGCAAATAATGAAAAAAAGGACTCTCAAACTACAGGTAATCAAATATGTAATCATCAATGGTGAATTGTGGTGGAGAAATCTAGATGGCGTCATATTGAAATGTGAACTGATAATACAAAATCCTTAGAGCTTGTGACTGAGGTGCACAATGGAGTGTGTGGAGGAAATTATATGGCCAAGACCACCGCTCACAAAGTCCTAAGGGTAGGTTTTTGGTGTCCAATAGTATTCAAGGATGCTCATAAGCTTGTGAGAACATGTGATGCATGTCAAAGGTTCTCTAGAAAGCTAAAATTCTTAGGAAATTTTATACTTAGGCATGTTTCAGTCCAAGCACAATTTCAACAGTGGGCTATTGATTTCATTGGAGAAATTTTAGACAAGTCTAGTGGATGTCATTCTTGGATACTTGTTGCCACCGACTATTTTACTAAATAGTAATTCCAACAAAAAGGGAAATAGGCAAGGTGGTCATTGATTTGTTGATGGATAACATACTAACCAGGTTTGGAGTGCTTGAAAAAATTGTTTTAGACAATGCAATGTGCTTCAGGTCTAAAGAATTTATAAATTTTTACAATACACATGGGATTGAAGCATCCTATTCTTCACCATATTACCCATAAGAAAATGGTCAAGCAAAATCAAGCAATAAAATATTGGTGAAGATTATTAAGAGGATCATTGAGAAGAACAAGAGAGCTTGAGATTCCAAGTTGAAGTTGGCTTTGTTGGCAGATAGGGTAATAGTCAAGAAGGCCACTGGATATGCTCCATTTGAATTGGTTTATGGTATTGCAGTGAGGTTACCCTTGAACAATCTCATGAAAATGTATAAATTTATCCAAGAGTACAATGAGGATGTATGTGATGATATGCAACATAGAATTGATGCCTTGATGGAGGTGGATGAGGTGAGGAGAGATGCTCAGAAAAGGAATGCAAAGTTGCAATTGTAGGTCAAAAACCTGTATGACAAGACAACATCTCAAAGAAAGTTTGAAGTAGGAAACATGGTATTGATGTGGAATTCTAGATCTAAGGATAAGGGAAAACATGGAAAATTCCTTATCTGATATCAAATACCCATGGTGAAGATTTCTACTTTTTACAAAATTTAGCTGGTGAACTTCTTGAATTGCCAGTACATGGACAATTCTTGAAGCCATACTTTTCTTAAGGTATGTTATTTTCCATGTATAATTATATTTTATGTAAATCTCTTGTTTATAGGTTTGATTTGGGTTTGGTCTAGTCTAACTACCTTGTCTGGGTGGTTTCCTGGTTTTGGTTTTCTCTATATTGGTCTACTCAACCTTGAGATTGTTAGTTCTTGCTTTGTTTTGGAAGAACAAATGTTCCCAACTGGAGCCACTAGTGAAACCCCTAAAATTTTTTGTGTTCCACTAGGTTTCAGGTCCATATTTGGATTTTCATTGGTTTTGAGACGGTGTTTGATGCCTTAGGGTTTTGTTTTACTTGTGTTCTAGGGATCCCTCATGCCTTAAACCCTTCAAAAAACCCTAAAATCTTGTAAAGCCTTGTGAACATTCTATTTGGTTGGTGAGTTATGCTATCTCATTCTGGGATTCTCAAGTTATAACTTGAGTCATCAAACTCATTCACTTACTGGCCACTATTGCCTAGTTTACTGGTCGCCACCCATTTGAATTATTTTAATCAAGTCAAATGTTAAGCGGGTCGAGAATCTTTTAAATATTTTCCATTTTATCCTAAGTCTTTTTCCATGAATCACCTAAGTACTTTTACCTTTTAAACCTAATGAATGACCTCTCTTAACTCATCACTAAACACACATGTCATTTGAAATACTTAAGCCATGGCTAGGATGGCCCACTGCTTTGTTTCCATTGGTTTCCCACTAGCTCGTGACAATAAAATAATCCTTTAAAACTCCCAACGGGGCAACAGGCAGGTGACACTTGTCCGCACTCATGATGAGTCTGTAAGAGCAGGGGACCAACCACGTCAAGGCCCTAGGTCATGGAGAGCTAAGAGCGGAGGGCTACCCTAACTTACCTCACTCTAAAGAGATGTTTTGGGAATAGGGATCGAGAATGATGAGGACTATAAGGTATCTCAATCACTTTATAGAACCAAAATTTAGTTTGGGCTAGGTGAGCAAGTTTTTGGAGTCGGTACTGTTCCCCAAACAAATCTTTGTCTAAGGACAACAACATAGTTTTGGGACGTCAACGCAATGCACTGGCGTCTGTATGACCAGAGGACAGTGAATACAATACAAACTATCAAAAAACAAGATGACAACCTAGCTAGTTGCTTCTAAATGAAAAAAATAGAATTATAGCATATGAAAAGTACAAACATAGATAGTAAAGTAAATAGATAAGAGTTAAAATGGAAAAGATAATCTCACAAGGTGCTAGTTCGCCAGCTAGCTCTAAAAGCATGTTCTCCTATACACAAGAAAGAAGGGGAAAATTATTGGAGATGTATAGGGGCCTACCTCAGTCAGATCCCCATTTTGGTGTTTCCACCTCCATGGATAGATAGATAGAAACAAGAGAGAAATATACGATAAAGAAGTGAAGAAGGAAGGAATGAAATAACACTACAAAACAATAAAGAGCTACTCAACCAATCACAAAGGAGAGGAGCGAAACATTACCACCTCCACTAAGAGCTCACTAGCCAATGGAGGAGAAAGAAGGCTTGAATAATCACCATGGCCTCAACTGCGATGAAGGGAGGTCTCACAAAACCTCAAGTCCACACTGCAATAACTTGCTTCACACTTGCTTTGTAGAGTTGACAGAGTGTTGTTACTGCAATGGAGTGTTGAAGTGTTGTTGAGAGTGAAGTGAAGGTTGAGAATGCTTGGGAAGTGAAAAAAGAGATGGAAAAAAGATGAGTTGAATGAAGAATGGATGAATTTGAAGGAGAAGAGGGAATAATTTTCCATTTTCGAGGTTGGTTGGTCAAAGAGGGATGTTACAAATCAACTCCAATTGAAAGTGTAACACCTCTGCCAACTTCAAACATAGGAATCCGTTAGGGATGTAAGCGTGCCATGTGGATTTCTTCACGTCGTGCATGCATCCTTGAAAAATATTCTTCTACTGACACAAAGGAAAGATGCCAAGTGGAAGGAAGGCAACTTGTTGACGAGGAATTTCACCTTCAAATTTAGTTTTCTAAGGTGAGGATGTGTAAAAGGGGAATTTGCGTAAGGGGTGCAAATTTTCTCCTATACATTTTATCCCCACTTTAGCAAGCATAGATATTGATGAGTGCTTCAGTAAAGTAGATCAAAGAGTTAGTAGGGTTAGAAATATATTCCTGAACCGTCGAGGAAGCAAACCGCAATCTGGCGAGCTCGAAAGCATAGGGTAGGCAAAGGACTCCATAGCCCTGCAGAACTATGAAGTTGTAGAATGAAGGTATCTTATAGGTCCACAAACCCACAAAGAGGTGCGCCCCAAGATCTCTCACATGAATGAATCCTCGAGAAGTATGTGCCTTGTAGGCCCACAGACGTGCAAGAAGGTGTCCCCCAAGATCTCTCACATGAAGGAAACCCAAAAAAGTGCCCTATAGGCCTGCAGACCTGTAGGGAAGGTTTCCTCCAAGATCTCTCACATGAAGGAAACCTAGAAAAAGAGCCCTACAGGCCCACAGACCTATAGGGAAGATATCCTCCAAGATCTCTCACATGAAGGAAACCTAGAAAAAGTGCCCTATAGGCTCGCGAACCTACAGGGAAGGTGTCCTCCAAGATCTCTCACATGAAGGAAACCTAGAAAAAGTGCCTTACAGAACCGTAGATCTACAAGGGAGCGACCCCCAAGATCTCTCACATGGAGCAAGCTCAAAGGAAGTGCCTTACAGGCCCACAAAACTGCAAGGAAGGTGTCCCCCAAGATCTCTCACATGGAGGAAACCCAAAGGAAGGATACTCCACAGAGTTAGAAAGTAGCTCTATAGGCGCACTTGCAAAGCGACATGTTTACTCGTAGATAAAACATGTCCAAAAGAAACCACACAAGCAAGTACGAAGATAGTCACATACACTATTGATAGATTGGAAAGCTTTCAAAGGGGTCCCTCGGGAACCTGACGTGAAGAGAGGGGTCCACTTAAGGGACGCGTTGTTTGAAAGTGCATAATAGATGTTTTTTCTCAAATTGATTCAACACCAAGGAATCCTTTTGGAAGATGCTCACTTCATCAAGAAATTCGAAAGGAAGAAGATGCCCCATTGCGAGGGGAAGGTCAAAGCTGCTTCCTCAAAGGAAAATTTTTAAGTTCTTTTTTTGCAAACCCATGATGAAGGAAACACATTCCGTTGGGTCCAAGTCGAGAATGTGATTCTTTGAAAAAGTTTATAAAGATTCTTGAGAAAATATTCATTAGCAATGAATACACTTTCTGAATATCAAAGTGATGGTGTTGTCACACATGAAATGGACAACTCAAGTAAAGAAGAGAGAAAGATAAGAAAAAAGCAAAGGAGAAATAAACATAAACATAGGGCACAAGGGTGATCTGATATTTCGGGGATAGAGCTACTCATAAATATATAAGTATAAGAATAGTAGTATATAAATGAATTATCATCAACCCCCTACTATATCAGACCATGTGAAGAATGCACAAGAAGACAAAGTAAAACTAAAAAAATGGGTCAACATGGAACGAAAGCCTAAATGCCCCCAACACTTTGCATCATCCCCAATTTGCTAAAAATCAATCACAAACATGGAAGAATGATGATAAAAATAGAAGAAGGTTTACGATACAAAAACCATGCTTGTATCCAAGCACCAAAAAGGGTGACATGGGTCATCTAGGAACACATAGCATGATCATGGGGGGAACACATCACAACATGCACACACATCTAATCTAAAAATAAAGAAGAGGTCTCCCCCTAACACTCATCGACCAAGAGGTCATTTTCTTCCCACTCTAGATTGGGGAAGGAGGATGTGCCTGCAATGATGGAATATTAAGGGGAGGAGCTTCTGGACCTCCCGCAACAAGGGCTAAGGAAGAAGGCCTGACAAGGTCTCCTCCACTCAGCTCTTGTGGAGCTATGGTCAACAATTTTTCAAAAATCTGATAAGACCAAAACTTCATCCAAAGAGTTAAACATGCACTTTTTAAGAGTGCCATGTCATACCCTAACAGACGAAGAGGGCTACACCTGAGGTTCACCGTTGGGCTCACTGAGTGACTTGGGAGTGATGAAAAACTCAAGGGAAGCCGAGGCTGGTTCCGTTACCAGGACAAAACAAGCCAACACAAAACCACCCTTCGAAGAAGGTGGGATCCTCTTACACCCTCCATTACTGGAAGGGACATCCTCCATCTTCTACTTCGTTGGGAGATGTGAACTCCCCACAAATGAGGCAAGAGGTGTAGAGGAAGAGGAGGAGGGGAAAACCACAACAGATACTACCAAAGTGTTTGACATATCCATGGGTTTTGGGAAAGGAGGGACATCAACAAGGGCGGCTCAACCGAAGGAGCGATGAACACTTGCACCTTTTTAGAGTCAGGCACACTCACAATAGGAGCTGAAAGTGATATGAAGCTTGGTTGAATGGAAGCAGAGGGGAGGAGAGAGGATGGCACAAAAAGAGGCCCTAAAGCAGGGGTAGTCATCTCCTCTTCCTTCCTCTATAAAGTGGCCTACTTAGCTACAAGAGCCTTTCACTAACACTTGCACTCATGTGCAAGGCAGTTTTTGTGGCTCTTCAAGCTAGAGACCAGAGGTTGCAAAGGAGCGAAAGACTCTTGCACAGCCATGGGAGTGTCCACCACAATTGTTTCCAGTAGAGGGATAGGCTATTGAATAGGAGTAGGAGGAGGAGCTTGAGGAGCAATGGGGGGAGTAAGCTCTTGTGCCTTGACAGCAAGCCTCTTCCCGTTTACTACTTTTGGAGCACAAACGGTGGGAGGTTGTGGAGGATGGGACATTGAGGACTCTCCATAGGGACCTTTTTTCTTGCCATACAAGTAGTACCAAGTTCTGGGTGGCTTAGTAGGGAGGTTTGATATCCTGATCTTAGGCTTACACCAAGCGGGTATCATCGGACTCAGTGGATAAAAGCCAAGAATATTCATCCAAAACTCTTCTCTAGAAAGAGGAGTGGGAGATCCATCATGGGAATGGGATAGATTCTCTTTTCCCTTTTGAGAACGGGAGGCAACCAAATTTTGTGCTACTAGGAGGGTTAATTTCAGTTGTCCCTTGCCCCCAATCTTATACTTCACATATTTTTTGTAAAGTAGGTCCATTCTTGGAGGGAGCAGAACGACTAGGGCGGGCCAAAAATGATCCAACAAGTAACCCCCATGGGACACCAACGAATGGCATCCAGTGTCATGCACTACATGCACAACACCTTCATGGGAGAACTTCAAACATTTATGAATGATGGAGGTGATTCCATTCATGGAAGCTAGCCAAGGTATGCCCAACTTCATCCTGAATAGATCTGACTCTTTAATAACATCAAAGACTATGTTTACAGCCCTAGGTTCTACTAGGATGGACAAAGTTATTGAACCATAAGGTTTTAGAGCAAGGCCATTATGCATACAGATGGTAGATTTTGTTTCTCATACTCCTTTCTATGCAAAAAATTAAGCCACAACATCTCTTCTATAATGACATTCACTCAGCTTGCGGGGTTGACTAAGACCCTTGTCACAATGTTGCCATTAAGGCGAGTGAGAATGTAGAGGGGAGAGGGCTTGTTGTTTAAGGGTAAATCCCGTGATGTGAATGTCATGTTCGAGGAGATGAGCATAGGTTGCATGGTAGGAGTAACCATGACCATGTTAACATATGCCTTAGGTCGAGTGATAGAATTGGAGGGATTGATAATCATGTTGGCAGAGTGTGACAAAAATAGGTCCGTGTATATTTGCAACTCACTATTTGCTTTCACCACTAATTTTTTTGTATTTTGTTTACTCCCATCAAGACGAATAGTATCATCCTCAATTTGGTCCTGTATCTCATGACATAGGTGCATACAATGTTCAGTATCATGTCCGTTAACTCAATGGTACTAATAGAAGGTATTCGAATTGTACCAACTAGGGAATGGTTCCTTGAGAGGTTTTGAGTTATCCAAGGTTATGATCTTATTCTTCAACAAATTCTGTAGGATGAAAGAGTAAGATTTTTCTAACTTTGTGAACTTTCTGTTGCATCTGAGGCTATTATCATTCATAGCAGCCACTACATTCACAACAACTTTACCTTTCTTAGAGATTGATACAATGGACTTCCCTTTCAAATGGGAGCATGAGGATGATCCCCCAAACTAAACTACCGTTTGTTGATACTCTTGTAATGCAACACACAAATGTGTGAAAGAAGGGTATTTCATAAGGGAAAACTTCTCCTGCCAAGGTCTTTGCAAGTTCCCTATGAACACCTTCTGCACGTCAGAATCAGGCAATGAATACAAGATTTGTGAAAAGAGAGCTTGGTATCGCGCTATAAAATCAATAATCTTTTCACTATCCCCTTGTTTTTATTAGACACAATCCGAAAAGGTCATCTTCTATTCAATGTTAGCTTGGAATTGTTGTAGGAACTAGTTTACAAGTTGATCAAATGAGAAAATGTAATTGTTGGGTAAGGAACAATACCATTTGAGTGTTCTATACTTAAGAGATCGAGGGAATAATTTTTCCATCAATGAATTGTGATGGAAGAAATTTTTACATAGGGCATTAAAAGCAGAAACATGCATTCGTGGGTCCCCTTTGCTGCCATATTTTTTGAATTTGGGAATCTCCATTCCTTGGGGGAGGGGAGTGTTTAAAATTGCTACTGATAACGGGCTATGTCAGAAAAAGGGTTGAAAGATAGGTTGGGAAGAGGCTTGGGAGAGACTCGCCAATTGGCTTTGCATCTTACCCATATTCTAAAGAAGAGTATTCAGAATAGGGTCTTGGGATGACAAAAGTCTAGTGGAACCTCCTCCAAAACCACCATTGGAGCCACCTCCAAAACCACTAGGTGACCACCGCCAAAACCACTTCTAGAGCCACCGCCACTACTAGGGCCTTCGTCGGAGCAACCTCCACTTTCGAAGCCACCACCAGAGGCTCCACCGAAACCACCTCCACCAATGCCACTTTTTTTGCCGAAGCCACCACCACTACCAAATCCCCCACCACTCAATCCGCTAAAACCTCCACCACTAGAGGTGATAAGAGGGGTGAAACTAAAACCCAAGGGTATTCTATTCACTTTTATAGTTTCAGATCCCTCAGAGGTAGAAGGGATGTTGATCGATGGGACTGTGTTGGCCATGTACACAAACATGGGAGGCATCGACATTCCTAACTGTCTTTCATGGTCCTCGAAAGTGGCCCCTTGTATAATGTTAGGATTGTTTGGGGGAGCACATGCTTCAAGAAGACTAGAGAGACTAGCCAAGAGTTCTATTCCTGTTCGATATTTTCCCACCATATAATTTATTTCGTTGATAACCCTAGCGGCCCTAGCCATCTTTGGGTCCCTTTCCAGGTGATTTTCCAAGTCACTTAGTCCTTTGCTAAGGGTAGAGATATACTATGAAGGAATGTGAATGGCCTCATGCTCGTCTACTGACGATGATGTTGGAGATGCAGGAGGAGTGGGGACGTGGTCAATCTTGTTGGATATCCCTACCTTGCCCCTCGACAACTGCTCCTGAGCAGCAAGACCAACGATGGATAAAAAAAAAGGCCTATAGAGAAACTAGTAGTGACCTTTGTCCTCTCCATTGGAAGGTGTCGTACACTTCTCCTAACAATATACTTGGAGTTCATGGACTGGGTTGTGATGCTCATAAAAATTCACAACACTCAGGGGCACAATGATCACAAGGTACAAGGGAAAATATTCAACACCAACAAATGAGTAGACATTGGTTCACGTCAGGTTCACCAAAAAATTTAAGAGAGGGGGACCAACCACGTCAAGGCCCTAGGTCACGAAGAGCCAAGAGTGGAGGGCTGCCCTAACTTACCTCACTCTAAAGAGATGTTTTGGGAATAGGGATCAAGAATAATGAGGACTATAAGGTATCTCAATCACTCTATAGATATGAACTTTAGTTTGGGCTAGGTGAGCAAGTTTTTAGAGTTGGTATTGTGCCCCAGATAGCTCTTTGTCTGAGGATGGTAGCATAGTTCTAGGACGTTAGCACAACACGTTGGCGTCTCTCGGGTGTGTTGGTGTTTGTACGACCAAAGGATAGTGAATACAGTACAAACGACCATAAAATAAGTTGATGACATAGCTAGTTGCTTCTAAATGAACAAAACAAAATTATAGCATATGAAAAGTACAAACAAAGATGGTAAAGTGAATAGATAAGAGCTAAAATGACAAAGATAATCTCACCAAGGTGCCAATTTTCTAGCTAGCTCCAAAAGTACATTCTCATGCATACAAGTAAGAAGGGGAAAATTGTTGGGGCTATATAGGGGCCTGCCTCAGTCAGTCCCTCATTTTGGTGTTTCCACCTCCACGGAAAGCCAAATAGCAATGAGAGAGAAATATATGATAAAGAAGTGAAGAAGGAAGGAATACAATAACACTACAAAACAATAAAGAGATACTCAACTAAATCACAAAGGAGAGGAGCGAAACGTTACCACCTCCACCAAGAGCTCACTAGCCAATGGAGGAGAAAGAAGGCTTGAACAATCACCACAACCTCAACTATGATGAAGGGAGGTCTCACAAAACCTCAAGCCCACACTACAATGGCTTGCTTCACACTTGCTTTGCGGATTTAACGGAGTGTTGTTGCTGCAATGGAGTGTTGAAGTGCTATTGAGAGTGAAGCGAAGGCTATGAATGCAAAAAGAGATGGAAAAAAGATGAACATTGAATGAAGAATGGATGAATTTGAAGGAGAAGAGGTAAGAATCTATGATTTTTGGGGTCGATTGGTCGAAGAGGGACATTACAAATCAAATGCAATCAAAAGTGTAATGCCTCTGCCAACTTCAGATGCAGGAATCCACCAGGGACATAGGTGCATCACACAAACATCTGTGCATTGTGTGCTCATCCTCGACAAATATTCTTCTACCATTACAAAGGATAGATGCCAAGTGGAAGGAAGGAAACCTGTTGACATGGAATTTTTCCTTTAGATTTGGTTTTCTAAGGTGATGATGTGTAAAAGGGGAATTTGTGTAAGGGGTGAAAAGTAAGGGGAATTCATGGAGATTCAATCTTATGAATGCATCCATGAAAGATGAATATGTTATGGGTGTAGAGATGAAAGCAAGTAAGAGCCTTGAGTTGCCAAAATTAGTTATAGAGGCCGAGGTCTACAATGAGATAAGGATTAAATATCAAAATATCATTGTAGCTGAAGGTAGAGAATTAGTCAAAAAAAGTGGTGTGCTGCTACTACTAGAGTGGGACCTTGCATTAGCCATAGCCTTTGACACAGTTAGAAGGAATGATGCCCCAATTTTCACCACTAAAGATCAACAAGGATCAACATGCAGTTCCCAATGGGACACATTAGCTATTTGGGCCTTAGCCCAAGTACTGAGAAGCTAGAGGTTGCAAAATCGACTACTAGAGTTAGAGGAGGGCTAATCATTAAAACGGTGTCAGATACATCAACTATAGAGGCAACTACATTGAATGTTAATGTAGCTTAGTTCACCAAAGCCATGGTAGAGTCCCTAACTGAAGAAAGGGACAAGTTTAGAATAAAGTACAATGACATAGTGGCTAAGTACAATGTGGGAAAACATAAAATTGTTGAGATGCAATTGCAAATTACACTGTTGAAGGATAAATTTCAGTCAATACATGCCCCAGGCCCATCACAAGCTACAATTCTTCCCCCCCTTCCCCATAGGAATAATTTCATCTTCTATTATTTCACCACCTCCAGGACCCCTACTGAATTTGTATGTCCCAACTCAGAGGATGTGCCCATTGCATAATCAACTCCAAGTACATCGGATACACCTCCAACAAAAGAAATCACCGAGGAGTTGATAGAGAAGCTCAAGAATTATGAGGAGAGATGTCAATAATTTGATGAGCTAATTCATTTGAGCAACATGAAAATTGTGAATATGGTATTAGAACACTTGAATAAAGGAATTGAGAGGAGATTAATTATCATTCATTCAAGCTATTCTTCTATGTTTAATGTAATAAGAAGCTTTGACAGGGATAGGAGGTTTCCATCCCATTGATGGATAAATGGATCCCTAGAGCATAATAATTAAGACATATGGCCATTGGGTCAAAACATGATGCAAATAAACCTTCTAGAATTGTCCCAACCCTTAAGCTTGTGAATGAAATTAAGGAATTCCAAGGGTTGATTAAACCATTAGAGATGAAGATTAGGGAACTGGTAAGAAGGTTTGATGAATGGAGTTTCAATTTACTCCCAAATATTTTAAACGAAGATGGTGAAGTCAAACCTTTGCAGGAATGGAAGGACCACTCAGGTAAAGTGATAACTACTCAGGAAGGGCTAATTTGTGATGGAGTTGATGTGGAGATGTTAAAGAACAGTATGGATAAGCTCACCCACACAGACATTTTCCTTGAAGAATTTGATAAGGAAGCTAACCAGGTATTCATAAAGTACAGTCCATATAGGAAAAAGGTAGATGAAGTTATGACATTTGACTAACCTTATGAGGAGGATTTTGAGCTTTAGAAGTCCAAGTATGTTGAAATCTTGGAAATGTAGGTTGCTGCAATTGTGGGGTGGTGATGGAATTTTGATTTTATGTCTTCAACAGTTATAGTTGCAATGGGAGAAATACAATGCATAGCCTAAAACTAGTACAAATTAGGCCTTTGATATATCAACATTCATATATTTTATTTTCTCCAATTCAAGAGTGATGACATGGATTGCTAACGTGGAACTACTTTAGTGTATTTTTGTTTCTTTATTTCATATTTTTCATCCTCAAGTTTTGGGAGCACGTGGAAAAGGCATTATGGCTTATGGAAAGAATATTTGCACTGACTAAAGATCCTTTTGGAAGGCTGGAGAAATCTTCATCAACAAATGAGAAATGGTTTTTGTCTCATATGAGAATCTCCCTCATATTTTGGCAAATATAACTGCCTTTTGAATGCAAATGTAAATTTCAAATGAAAATGTGACATGTCTACATTGGCCCAAAGCTTGTTATTTATCCCTTGTTTTTATAAAAGGGAATTCAAGGCCAATTGTACAGGTTGTTGATTAATCTTAGATAAAATTTTGTAAAGAGCGAATACAAAGAATATAATAGAGTCTACAATTTAGGTCGAGTCTTGAATTTTTGTAAGTGAATTTTGATGACATTACTAGCATTGAATATAAAGAATGAAATATCTTCAGAGCCAATTCTCTCCTGATGTATTCACTATTTAAATTATCAATGAAATGATCAATGGTTGTTTCACTAGTCTTTGTTGCTTTCAATGAATGTATGGTTTTTTCTTTGTTCAAATTCAAAGAGTTTGTTAAATTTCTTAGATTGAAACCATAGGTTTAAGTGGTCGAATGTTAGGATATGATAATGAGTTTTTGGTTTTGAGTAACTGAGGCTAATTCTGTAATGTAACATTGTGTAAGCTCTATAATGCTAAGTGTTCATTTGTTGTCAAAGTTTATTTGCATTTGCATCAGACCCCGTACCCTAAATTAAGGCACTATTCTAGGATTTGCATTTGTATTGCAATCGTCTTAATATTTCACAACAAATACATTCAAATTACTTAATATTTCTAAATTCTTATTGAATCGATGTCAAGTGGAAATTTACCATGCTCTATTACTTTGTAAACAATTAATATGTAAGGATTTGCCAAACCTTTATAGTTATTCAATTGTCAAAGCAATTTCAAGTAGAGCTCATTTACTATTTACAATGTATATGATTAATTGGAACAAAGGATCTTAAAATACATTGTGGGATCACCCTCTCGGGTTTCGCAGAGCCCAAAGTGTAGGAGGAAATCCTTGCAAGATTTCACTCGTTCATTGGCCAATCCCTCCAATTAGCTAACCATTGGAAAATGACAATTCCATAGGATAAATTGTGAGATTAACTTGGTTCATTAAAAACAACCAACAAATGGGAGATAGGAGAATAATATTTGATTGACATAATTACATTAAACGATATCATTGGTATATTTGAGGAGGAAACTTCTTTGATAAATGCTCAATGCAATGTAATTCATGGATGTGTAGACAATAGCCTATGGCTTATATTTATACTTGTTATATTCAAGCTAACTACTATTTTTCAAGAAAGTGATATTATTCATAATAGATCAAGAGACAACTTACAAAGCATATGCATCCTATAGTGTAGAAAATTGTATACCTTTATAATTTCACACTATTTTTGGGTCCCTTAATTTATTGGACTTAATTAAGCTTATAATTTTCCAAATTATGTATTCCAAAGCCTTATTCTTACCATTTTCTAAAAGGGGAACCAACATTAAATAAATGCATTTAATAATTAATTTTCCTTGTATCATGTGTGTCTTGGAAGTATAGGCTAGGACCAATTCTCCCATGGGCGAATAGTGTAGGAATACTATCACTGAGAGGGGGAGGGTGAGTTAGTGATGTACAAAAACAAAGCAATTAAACAACTTAAAAATTTTTATAAGCACAAACTTCAATGGAACCACATAAAGATCACCATGACACAAGATTTATAAGTGGAAAACCCTCGAAAGGGAAAAACCACTATGTGAGTTGGACCAATCCAATCCTCACAATTTGTTCACCATTAGGTCTCATTGACCAAAATTTCATTGATTACAATATATCTAGGAGCACTAACTCCTTATGGAGCACCAAATCCAACAAAAAATAGGAGCACCAACTCCAAAACCAACAAGAGCACCAACTCCAAAATAAACAGGAGCACCAACTCCAATATCAATAGGAGCACCAAATCCAATAATAAAAGAAAGACAAATATACAGAGTAATACTTTGTTTATAAAATGCTCAAGATTATCAAATTTTCTTGTTTACATACAAGCATTTGACTCTTAACCCTTCTTGCATACATGAATACCAATTTATTTACAAGACTCTTCTTACAAACAAGATTTGATTTGATATATATAAGAATAAAGAACTCTTGACCTTTGCTCACACTTTGACTGTAATCTTCTTTGAATGAACATAGATGGCACAAAATGACTTCCTGTTATGATAATCAACCATAGCCAATGATAAAACTTAGTCATATGGACATCTTCACATCCAAAACATACATAGACAATGATAGAATTCAATCATATGGACATCTTCACATCCAAAACATACATACACTGTCCTTATTTCAACTCAAAACCAATTCACCTATGATCACACTTAGATCACATAAATATGTGCAATGAAGAACGTATTTCAAGAACACTGTCATACAAAATAACCATGGAACTCTTTTATACTCTGTTAATCAAAACTCCCTCTCTATGTATTGTCTTTGTAAAAACATGGTGTCATTTATTTCAACACACTCTCACAATGCCCAGACCACAGTTCAAACCCACTAAATGAACTGGAAGAGATACTTATACCATCATTGTTTCAATATAGTTATAAAACTGCGTGTAATTGAATCAATTGCGATGACACTAAAATGCCCGTCAAAGGGAACCTTGTAAAGTAACCGTTTACCAGCTTTAAATGTAGACCTTTGATCTTTATCACCCACTAATCAATCAATTGAATGATATCCATCGATCTCATATTGGGCGGTAACATATGAAACCTTAACCTGTTTGGCTAGTCAAGGGGCTAGTTAACCAACGAAAGTGACCCCCTTAAGTGGTCACTTAAATGACCTTCCACCTTATGTAGTTGGTCAACAAACAAACATAACAAAAAGTGAATTTGTATTGATGAACTTCATGAACCCGAGGTCTAGAGTATAGAAAAGTCTTAGGGTTTTGATATTCTAAGAATTTTAGGTTATAAAGTATAAATATTTCAACAAACTCTATGATAAGATTTCACCATGAAGTCCTCTATAAGCCTCTGATATAGATCAAAACAAATCCAACCTTAACTTGTGATATGATGAAGGAATCTTGTGAACCATGAATGAAAAAACTGTATCAACTCACACCTCTAAATGATTCCTTTATCATGAAGCAATTCTGTCATACTTTTTCAACAAAACCATGAAATAAATGCACAAGTACCTTGCATCAACTTGCATCAACACCATGTGAACAAGCATCTTTACTATTTTTTCATGATCAACATAAAATGGCATCAACAACATGAAATTAAATATGACTTCTGACATCAATGACAAATAATAAACTTTGACATCAATTGAAATCAATGACAAACCTTTAACATCAATGACAAGTCAAAACAACAAATAGGTCCCCTTTATGAGCTAGGACCTAAATTAAAATATCTTTTTGGCGATGGTCAAAATTCAAATTGTAAGTGTTGGCTATTGGAATCTAATTTTTTGAAAATTGGATAAACACCTTAAATACCTAGTCTTTTTATCATTTGAAATCTAACAATACTTTTGAGGATACACAATTGAGCAAATATTATTGTCAAGAGCATTCAAGAGCAACATTATTAGTCATTTGTAGTAGTAATCAAGATCCTAACATCGTGTCAAATTTTATGTGTGTTCATATTATCTTGTGAAGGCTAACAAGTGTTGTAAGTGTTCATGCATTCAAGCATTAAAGAAAATCAAGCAATCAAGATCCAATTCCCTTGAAGTGATGTGTATGACTTCAATCCTTCAAGGAAGCTATCAAGAAGGGTGGTGAGTTGCATCAATTGTTCATTCATCATTTCCTTCCTTTCTATTCAAGTTTTTTATCATTGAAATTACCATTGTGAAAGTGGAAACACTATTCACGAGGTTTGATTGAGGTAATCACCTAAAATGGCCCAACATTATCTCCCCCTTTGAATGTGCAAGTTACAGGTTGAAGAATAATTGAAGAGATCTTGAAGATAAATTTTGCATTGTTACATTTGTTGTCATCATTCTTGTCAACCTACGAAAACTAAGTTATAAAATTTATTTTTGACATTTCAAAAAATTTGTAAGTGAAAGAAAACATCTTAGACTCGACACCACATGACTGTAAAAAGTATTTTTGGAAGCCATAACAAGGACCCATTCTCCTAGGGGTGAACCTGTAGACATTGAAAAATGTCCTGAATCATATCATGCACTCAAATGAGGTATACTAACATCATTTCCTCTCAAACCCATCCTCTTTTCACTTAATTAATTAAATTAGCCTCACTAATTAATTAATGACATCATTTTCATCTATTAACCTAATTCATCAAATCAGGTTAGTTCACCCCCTTTCACGCTAACATTTCATCTCATTAATTTTTTTTTTTTATTCAAGGGGTAAACGCTTTTGACCGGAGCTATGAACCGGATACAACCATTCAACAATACCACCCCAACGGGGTTTGAACCTTGGTGGCAAGAACAACAATGCCACCTATAAACCATCACACCATGCCAATACCGACATTTCATCTCATTAAATTAAATAAATCAAACTATTTAATTTAATTCTCTAAGTCATCTTATTTAATTAAATAACCATAAGTTATTTAATTAAATATCATTTCACCTTCCCCCATTCATTAAATCATTTGATTTAATGAATATCACTTTATTATTCTAATTTCTTTAATTGCATGATTAAACCTTGTTTAATTATCAATTATCTAACTAATCTAATTCCTCCCACTTGGAAAGGAATATTGCAAAAGAATATTCCTCCTTTGCACAATTTAATTTAGTTTTAATTAACTAAATAACCTTTTTCCTCACCCATGAGAATATTCTAAAGAATATTCTCTCTCCTCCAATCATTTGAAAAGGCAATATTCTCACTTGGCTTCTTGAACATGCTAAACTTGAAACCTCTTGAGAAAGTTAACTTTTGACCTCTTAAACAGGTCAAAAGTGTGCTTGTTTGGAAGGAACGAGAACCCTTGATTAAATCTCATCTTGCATTCTCATCCATTGATGAGGATCCACGATCCATGCCTCCCATTTCCTCCATCCTTGACAGTTGATTAGTTTTTTGAATCTCAACCCTTCATTTCTCATTTGCTTTCCTATAAATAGAACACTATTTGGAGACAAATGGAATAATCTTTCAATTACAAACTTATGTTGTTGAATTCACTCATACTTTACTCACATTTAACATATTTTAGTTCATTTTTAGTTGCATATTAGTTTTAATCTTCCATTAATGGCTTCCATGCATCCATCTTAGCTTGTTTATAAATTAGGGTTTAAATCTTTTAGCTTAGAATCTACTTAGATTAGCTTAGCAATTGCATACTTAGATCATTTTTAGCACAAAATCATGTTAATTTATTGCATCATGTTCAATTTAGCCTAAATCATGTTTTCATCCACATATCACAACCATTTCATTGATTCTCTTCAATAGAATCGATTGGAACAAGCTCACTAATCGCAGGATTGGGAAAGGGTCATTGTTCCACTTCAACCCGACACTAATTCCAAAATGGGATAAAGTTCAAATGGCTTAGAATAGACATTTTAAATGCTTTCATAGTTCATAATGTTTAGTTTCAATAAATGTTTAGCTTAACTTTTAATTTGATTGGTCCTATTTAGATTGAGTATTAGTGGCTTCGTTATGCTTTGATTCATCATGGATCAAGTGTAATAAACCTCACATTGATATCCTTAGTCAAAATTCTAGCACTATAAGGAGGGAAAACCATTAATTTAATCAATTTCTATCTTGAATTCCATTCATTTTGACTTTTGCAAGAAATAGCGATGCCTAACTCAATTTCAGAGATGCCTTTGCAGGGCGTTTCCATATAGCGACACTATCGTCATTTCAAACAATGATGCCTATTTAATACATCAAAACCAATTAAACAAATAGCGACGCCAATATTTTATTGAGGTATCGAATATTTGTAAATGGTGACGCCTGACCAAATAGTGACACTATCATGCTCTCTGGTTTTTCTGCAGAGCAATGCCCTTAATCACCAAAGTGACATCCTTATTCACCAGAGCAACACTATCATGTATAAGGACGCCCAAATTTGGTAAGAGGTTTAACAATCATTTTTCAGCATGTGTTTTGATTTTTTTTAATTCGTTAGAGTACTAACATGCCTCTAACATTGTTCTAGTTGTTAGACTAATAGGGTTTTGCAGGATAGGACGACACAAAGTTAAAGTGAAGAAGTATTCTCTTATAAATATTTTATGATTGTAACAAGTGTTTGACACTTTAGGGCAATTATAACCAAAGTTCTTATTATTTTTACTTTACGCTCTAGGACCACACTATTTTTCAATTGGGTTTTGAAAAGAACGCTCAAACGAGACTAAAATTGAATCCTCATCTCATTATTTTTTTTTGGGTTTTAAAATTGAACAAGGAAACTTAGCATTTCATTTAGTGCATAAAATGAATTCATCTTAGCTCTAGTCAATAAAATGAATCAGTGTTTGCTTTGTTGTGACACACTTGTAGTGCATATCCAATCCCCTTGCACTTCAGGCGATCTTGGGGGAAGAGAAACACTCCAAGTATACTTCGCTATTTGTGTGCACTTATAGTACGTATCCAATCCCCTTGTGCTTTGTGCGATCTTGGGTGAAGAGAAATACTTAAGTATACTTATGCTTTGTGTCACCCTTAAGAGAGGACTTACTATGAGACACCCCACAATGAGAAACTCATGGGCAAGTACTTGCAAGCACGTTGACCGGTGGGCTATATTAAAGGTTGGGAAATTGTGAGAAAGTACCTTCTATCTTGGCCGTATAACATACTCCACCTAGTACCATGCCTTAAGTGGAAAGGGAATAGTAGTAAGAGCCTTAAGTGGCAAAGCGGGTGTGTATACGACTGGGTGTTCTTAGTTTGTTACTAAGAGCCAAATTGTTTTAGCTGCCTAAAATCCTTAAATACTTGTTGGTGTAAGAACGATTGTTCTAAAGCCACCCCACATTTGTACCACTTATTGTTGAAACAAAAAAATCCTTAGGATCTTAGGATCTTCAGGATTTTGAGATTTGGTGGTCTCGAGAAGTGTGTGTCATGGAGGGGAGCCAGTGTCAGCAAATCTCTAACTGTTCACAATATCTTAGTGTTTGGAGAAATCCGAGTGGGGAATCAACAAGCATGGCCATTCAAACCTAAGATTGTGAAAAATGATTGTGAATTAGTTCAATACATTGCTTGGTTCCAAAATGTGATAAACATATATTCACTATCTTCCTCAAAATTTCAAACACTTTGGCTTAAATAGCCTTGATATTACTGCTTGTCCTAAGGGTTTCTATCCTTAGAGATTTCTAAATATCTTGACTTATATCTCAATCCATATTTTCCAAAGACAACATAGGAAATTATGGCTTCAACCTCATGATTCTCACAAAATGGAAATTGTGAAAGTTATGATGGTTTTGACATAAACATTTAGTTTGGAAAAGATAGTCAAGACAAGTGTTTGTGGTAAAATAAATTCACTTAAGCAAGATAAATTTTTAATTGAACCCCACATGACTATTTGGAGATTGATTGCTCCCATTGAAAAACCTGATCTTACAGGTGCTATCATTCAACCAAATTTTGAACTCATTAATGGAGAAAAAATTGATCTCATTATTAGTTTGAGAAGCTTCACTTTTGAAACAAAACAAACACCTACCTAGTACAGAAACACAACAACAATATTAGATGAAGAAGAGGAAAAATTTGATATTGAGGCTGGAAGGCCCACATTACCACTACCTGCATGGTAGTAAATATCTTCCTTTCTTCCATAAACTTGAACTTTTCCTAAATGATCTCATGCAAAGTTAGGATCCATAAAGTAAGGTCTATAGGTTGTCATTTCAAACTTAGGAATCTTAGTCCAAAATCTCTCACAAAAAACCTTTTGACACTTCATGAAACCAAAACTAGGTTGGTATACAACTTCTACAAATGTGCTTCAAGGAACAATTTGAACTTGTATCCTTCTATTACTATTAGAATCTTGGTCTTTTCCAACATTTTCAATTTCTTACATAATCATTAAGTCTTTAGGAGTTGAAAGCTTTAGAGGTATAACATATTTCTCATTACCTCTGAATGATCTATCACATAATCAAAATCCTTAGGGGAATATCTACATGCCACCATTATAGATGTAGGTATCATAATTCAAAGTTTGGTAGGAAGTGGGCCTTAATAATTTATTGCAATCATAACCTCTTGTTAAGAAACTATTATGCTCGAGCTAGGAGGAACAAACTAGATTTACATACCCACGTCCAAAGTCTTTCAGATTTAAAAAATTTAGAGGTCTAGCATCATTCTCACTACCTTGGTCTTGGAAAAAAAGGTTCATTCTAAGCCAACATTGGGTCAAACACTTCATTCACCCCTCCATCAAATTTCATCCTTCAATTCACCTATCTTTACAAAAATTTTGAATACACCAACATCTTTTGACTTAAAACATTAATCAACCCAAAACCCTAACTTGGCTATTTTATATGTGAAATGAATCCTTTTCCATGCATTTAGGTAAGTTAGTTATCAATATTAAACTAGTCTATCTTGAAGGTCATGAGTCTACCCTAAATATTTACAAGTTCATCAACATCCCTTATCCAAACATCAAAACACCAAGTGTAAGTCAAAAGTGTTGTCCCAAAATGTTTGCAAAGATCACTCACCACATCACCCATCTTTTCATCCCCCACTATCATCATTGCTCCAAAAAGACTTAGAGTATCCATTTTACCTAGATTTGAGTCAACTAGAGAGTTCAAACATTTCAAATCACAAAACAACTCTCCTAAAGGCGACACAAAATTTATGGGATCCAAGAAGTCTAGTTACCCCATCACAACAACCATCATCTCCATAAGGACCATATGAGATAGAGGACATCATGAACAATCCCTTTGAACTTACTAGGGAGGAAATCATGGAATGCCAAGACTTTGAAAACATAGCTCCTATTTCACCATCATTTGTTGCACAAAATTTGACACACAGATTCACAACTCCATCATTAGGTCTAACTCAAAAATCCACTCCTAGTCTTTCAACTAGCCTTGCCAAGGACTTTGGTCTAACTCTTCCATTTGAGAGAAATACACTTGTGGATACCCTCGATACCAATCCTCCATCCCAAATAACCACATGGACACCTACCTTTGGTGCTCCTCCCATTCTCGAAGATCCCAAACAACCATATAAACCTCTTGAAATCCATTATTCCACCACGACCTCCACATATCAAGGAAAACCCTCTTCATCCATACCCATGAATACCACAAGTGTGCCCACCATCACACAAAGAATTATACCAAATATCTCAAAGTAGTGCACAAGGGCATGCCAATGCCATTACACAAAGTCAACCCTTAATGCAGATAGGAACTTATTTACCTAATCCTCCAATTTCTTCATCTATACCATTGGTTTAGCAAAGCACATCCACCCCATCTATTATCAACTCATCTTAGAACAATCCCCTGGTCACAAATCCCACCAACCTAGGTAATACCTTGTTTACATCTCTCGCACAAGGAAATCCTCAAGATATGGGACAAGGAAACCTTTTTAATCAATGGAATCAAGGTCCTAGTGTGTCATTTCCATCACAAAATCTAATGGCACCATCCTCATATTTTCCCACGATCCCCTTTACCATGCAAAATCAAATAGGACCTCAAACTTACATTCCTCCATGTCAATTCACCATCTTACAGGGGATGTTAAACCAAGGGAATCCTCCACCTCTCATCAGAAATCCACTACCCACTCAGAACATCAACACTCACAATCCATCTTAGATATCCCAATAACCACTCGATACTACATTGCAAGCACATGCTCTAGCTTTATAGCAAGCACAACAAGCCTATTAGCAAGCACTAGTGGCACAACAACAACAAAAACAACAACAAGTAGCCTTAGCAACTCAACAAGTAACCTTAGCACAATAAAAACAACAACAACAAGCAACCTTAGCACAACAACAACAATAACAACAACAAGGAGCCATAACATCCCAACAACAGTAACAAAAAAAAACACCCTTAGCAGCCCAACAACAACAACAACAAAAAGTAGCCTTAGTAGCACAACAACAAAAACAACAACAACAAGAAGCAGCCTTAGCACAACAACAACATCAAGAAACTTTAGTAGCACAATAACAATAGGCCCAACAACAAGCCCTAGTGACACAACAAAAACAACAAAAATCTCAATAGCAAGCCTTACTAGCTCAACAATATGCCCAACAACAACAATAGAAACAACAACAAGGTTCTTATTATAATCCTCAATCGTACATCGTCAATCCAAACACATTAGGAATGTTTACATCAATACCCCAATCACCTACACTGAATCCTACACCACCATACACCCCATACAATACATCATCATATCAAAATCCCACACACAAATCATCCATCCTCCCACCATATGTTCCTCCACCAAACCCACAAGACAATCTAGCATCACAATTTAAGGTGCTATCCCAAGAAATGTAGGAACTTTGAATGGGAAATACCAAGAGGCCCCATACATAGAACCCATGTCCCTATCCATTTGATTGAAACATCACAATAGTACCATTTTCTCCCAAATTTTAAATCCTACAATTTGATAAATATAAAGGGAGACGAAGATCTATGGACCATGTCAAAGAATTTAACATTATGTGCATGGAGGTAGCTTACAAAAATTCATATTTAATGCACCTCTTCCCTCGAAGTTTAACAGGTCTTGCCATGGATTGGTTTTCTCATTTATCTCTTGGTATCAATTTTTTTTTAAAAATTACTAATAAATTCATTGATCACTTCTCCTTCAATCTTGACATGGATGTTAGTCTAGAGGAATTGTACACTCTTAGACAAAACAAAGGGGAAACTTTCACTAATTTCTTGCAACGGTGGAGACAAAGAGATAGTAAGAGCAAGTGGCCGCTTCCCGATGAACAACAAGTGGGAATCATCATAGAAAATCTAGATCCAGATCTATCCTTCCACTTGAAAATGTAGTGCATCACATCTTATGATGAGCTTATCCCTAGGGCCTTTAACATCGAGAGAGCTCTAATCTCATAGGGAAACACTTAAGCTTACAAAGACAACCACCCATCCACTAGTTCTAACGACAAGCCCCATGTTTGGGCTAAGAACAAGAACATCACAAATGATGGTGTGGTAGATGCTAAGGTGGTCCTAAGTGCCCCTAGGCCAAACAATAGTCAAGTTGCTCACATCCAACCAACAGTGCAACAAACAACACCCCTGTAAAACAATCAAATCAATAACACCGAATGCAAAGGCGAACCCCTAACAAGAACAACTATCCTAAATGCAAGTACACATAATTATCTGAACCCATAGAAACCATCATGAAAAAATTGTTAGAGTTAAATATGATAACACTTTCCAACTTTGAAAACTACCTTGAACCAAAAGAGAAACCATCCTGGTACAATGAGAACGACCTTTGTGACTTTCACAAAATCAAAGGACACAAAATGATAAACTGCATGAGGCTCAAAAAAATTATCCAAGACCTCATAGAAAACAACAACATATCTATTGAGATACCAGTCAGGAATTAGGATCTTAAGATAATACAAGAACCCTATGCTAGATCATAACAAAGAAAACAACACTGGGAAAGCTAAGGATTACACAAACGTACAATATACCTATTCCAACGTAGTTGCTTCTTGTGATAGCATCATCATTGTCATCACCATAAAAGGGAATAGTGCAGAGTGTGGAGTCACCACATGACATGGAAAAATCATCATCCAACGAGTCTCATCTCAATCTAGGGCAAAACCTACTTTTCCAACATCAAATCCTAGCAAGTGCAATCTCCTAGATCAGCTTAAGAAGACCCCCACAAATATCAATCTTAGAACTATTGAGACTATCCCCTGTACATAGGGAAATCTTGGAGAAAGCTTTATCAGAGTCATCCATCCCCAAGGATATTGATATTGATCAGTTTCAAGCTATGGTAGGCCATATCGCTAATCACCTTCTCACCTTCTCAAAGCAAGACCTACTATCACAACCATCTCACAACTGTGCTTTACACCTTGAGGTTATCATTAATAAGAACAAGGTCAAAAGAGTCTTAGTAGATGGAGGTATTGGATTGATCATTCTTGCCCTTCAGTTGATAAAAAATATGGGCTATTCAAAGGATACTATTGAGAAGACAAAAAGTACCACCATCAGGGCATATGACAACCAAGAATGGGTATCACAAGGTATCATTGCACTACCCATCCAAGTGGGTCTGCTCATCAAATAAACTACATGTCAAGTGTTGGACCTTGATCTTCCCTACAACATACTACTTGGTTGACCCTGGATCTATCCTCTAAAAGTTGTGGCCTCGACTTATCATCAATGTGTGAAGTTTCCTTTTGAGGGCAGAGAGATTACTATCCATGGAGATCCTGAGCCTTTTTACTACTGCAAAAATCTTGAGGCCAAGTTCTATAAAATCCCCCAAATACCCAAGAATGATGAAGGGCCTACACCTTCTACCTCATTTTTTGACCCATCATCCCTTGCATCTACTTCTGAAATAAAGACACTCATTGTGAAAAATGTATTTGATATCAAAGTAGTGATTCAAGATGATGGTTTTGGGAACTACAAGCTAATGAAGAACACCTTTGTCTTAGGAGAGCTCCCTATTTCTCCTCAATCTCATGGGAAACCCACATCTAATAGAAAAGATCTTGAAACTATCAAGATGGCAACTACTATCTTCACCAACTGGGGGGATTTGAATCAAGACAATGTTAATGAGGATGATATCTCTAAACTTCTCTATCAAGATGAATGACTTGTCCCTACTCTTCCCATGGAAGATGATAAAAAAGTCTTGCAACTAATGAAGGGAATGGGATATAACAAGAATGAGAAGTTAGGATAGAATGATAATGGTTTACTAGAACCCATTGTTCTTGAGAAACAACTAAAGAATATTGGCTTAGGTTGTACTAATAACAACGTCACCCTTATCAGAAAAGGTACTTCCATTAAACGAGCTGAGGCTTCCTCTTGGTTACTTACATTATGTGATACAACCTTAGATGAATTCCCCTTGATGTGGTTGAATTGTTTGAAAACAACTCCCTCTTCATGATATCCATTACATCCTTTACTACAAGTGATCAGCCAATTGAATTATGCCTAGTCTACCCACAACTCATTGACATGGACCAACAAGGACTGCCAATTCTTGATTTATTCAAAAACATGCTCCAGCTCAAGAGTTGCAACCCATGATCACACCCTAGTATTTCTCACAGTGGGGACTTGACCTCATAGGAAAAATCACTCCAACCTCATCCAACGACCATAGGTTTATCATTATAGCCATTGAGTATTTTACCAAGTGGGTTGAAGCCATCCCTATGACCTACATAACGGGGAAGAAAATTGCTAAATTTATCCTGAACTATCTAATCTACTATTATGGTGTTTTACAAACCCTCATCTTAGATAATGGAACCCCCTTTAAAAATCAGGATGCGAAAGAGATATATCAAAGATTTAATATCCAACACCGATTCTCTACCCTTTATTACCCCTAGGAAACCAGTCAAGCTAAGGCTATGAACAAAACCATCTTGAAAATCCTAAAGAAAATGGTCAATGAAGCTGGCCATGACTGACATCTACAACTAAATCCCACTCTCTAGGCTTATCGAACCAGTATTTGCACACCGATAGATGCAAGCCCTTTTTCCCTAGTCTATGGATCCGAAGCTATCCTTCCTATTGAGGTTGAGCTCCCATCATTGCGAGTGTCACTAAAAAACTTGATCACTGATGACAAATATAGAGTATCTTGATTGAATGAGTTAGAATTCCTCGACGAGTGTCGTCTTGATGCCCTCAATCACTTGCAAGCATATCAAAATTGATTGAAACAAAGCTATAACAAGAGGATCAAATGCTGATCTTTCTAGGTAGGGGATCTTGCCCTAAAGCAGAATAAAAAAACCTTCAAGATCAGGACAAAAAAGGAAAGTTTGAGCCTAACTAGTTGGGCCCCTTTGTCATCATAGGAAGCTATGGACCAGGAGCATACCAATTATCAATGTCTGAAGGTGAACCCTTGCAAGAACCAACTAATAGCTTGCATCTTAAAAAGTTTTATGCCTTGTCTTGAAGGGTGTAAAATATGAAAAACACAAAAAAATAAAAAAATGATAAAAAAAATCCAAAAAAATGAGAAAAAGGATTGAAAAAGTAAAGAAAAACAATCATCCTCTAGTGAAAACCACTTCGGTGGTGCTTTCGGCAAGTACCTTGGTGAAAACTTGGCTAACAAGCACCTCACACAAATAAAAGCACCTCCATCTATGCATTGGCTCTTTATCTTATCATTGTTTGCATCACCATCCATCACGTCCTTCATCCTATTTATTCATCCATCGCCTATCCACATCCTTATCATAGCTTGATGTTGTGAAGTATCACAATCCCTGCAATACTACTTGGCATATTCCAAAGGTCAGTTGGTAGTCTATCGCATGTCACATTGGAGGAAATTTGTTATGGATCGTATCAGGTTCTTGTATATATTAAGGTTATCAAAAATCTCACCGAAAACACCAAAAACATTTGTAAAATTTTCATCAAAAAATCCAAAAACATTCACAAAATTGTAAAGGAAAAATCCAAAACATCCAAATCATATCAAAATCACTAAAAAGGTCGAGCATCAAAAATCCAAAAAAACACCTTTTCGAACTATGTTGTCTTTGAGCTTAAACGTTGGAAAGGTCATCATTGATGTGCCCTTGAGACACCTTAGGGGTAAGTGCACAAAGTTGAGTCCACGAAACGTGGAAGTTTTTTGCCTTAACCAAAAAATTGAAATCGGCATTGAGGAAACGGGATCCCGATTTCAATAAACGGGATCCCGATTTTTAAAAGTCGGGATCCTGTTATGGTTCGGGATCCCGAGCCTGAGATGAAACGGGATCCCGCTTTCTAAAAATCAGGATCCCATTTCCAAACAGAACGGGATCCCGATTTATAAGAAACGGGATCCCGATTTATAAGAAACGAGATCCCAATTTATGAAACGGGATCCCAACTTATGAAACGAGATCCCGTTCCATTTATTGGACGGGATCCTGATTATAGTACGGGATCTCGTTTATTAATAAACGGGATCCCGTTTTTTAAAATTTGAATTTTATTTTGCATCATGGGCGGGTTTTTGCCAAGGTTTTTGGTTCGGGAAAAGCATTGGAAGTCCGAACCTAGGCCTTCAACCTGGTTTGACCTGCAAGTTGAAGGCCCTAACAATGTCAAAAAAAAATACTGACTTTGGACATATGGCTGACGACCTTTTTTGCAAAATTTTCTGACGAAATTAAAACCCATTTTAGATGAAACAATGCAGATTCTAAATATAATTTTTTTTGCAATTGAATTATTTTTTCTATTTTTCAATTAATTTCTAATAAAATTGGTCCATAAACTTTAAATATCAGAGTTTTTTACTATTTTAATAACTTTTGACCAACATAACATTTTGACAAACGGATTGCACAAGAGCAAACTTCAGACAATTCTTTTCAATTTGCAAAAAAAAATCAGAAAATGATAAGTTTAGGTCATCTTATGCATGTCGTACATGACGATTTTTCAAAACGACAAATCTGCCTAATAAAAATTTAACAAAAAAAAAAATTCAATAAAAAATTACAAAAAAAAATCAAGAGCAAGCTTCAATGAGTCATAAAACTTTTCCCAAAAGGATTTAGAAAAATACGATAATTTAAGTCAAAATATGGATGTTGTACATGTGCAAGGTATGGTAAAAAAAATAACTTTTAAACAGTGGTTTTTATAAATGCCTATTAAAATTCTATTTGTACAATCTGGGTATTGAAATAAATTACATATTTGGAAACTAGACTCCGAGCACTACATTTTATGATTAGTGACTTTTTTAAAGATTTCATCTCTAAGTGCTTCAAATTTTAAGGTCAAATGTGTGAAATGCTGAAAATCAGATAAAACACTCCCACTTTTTGGCCAAAAAGTGGACTCAACTTCTTGCACACACCCTTAGGTTAGTCCTTTAGGAGTCTACCATAATAAACTGGAATAATTCCATCAACTGTTCATATCTCATCTTCAATAAGCCAGATTAGTCAAACTACGTGGTCTTTGCATGTATAATGTAGGCAAGGCTTATCTTTGATCAGCCCCTGAGGCCCCTAGTATAGGTCTTTTAGGTTAGCTTCTTGGTCAAAACTCTCAAAAAACCCCTAAACATCCAAATAACTCAGAAAATTCCTAAACATTCAAATATCAGAAAACACAAACATTCAAATATCGAAAAACACAAAAACATTCAAAAAATAAAAAGAATCTTAAACATTTGTAAAATATTAGAAAATCCCTAAACATTCAAATATCTCAGAAAACACAAAACATCGGAAAACATTCAAAAGACCTAAACAACCTCAAATATCCTTTAAAAAACCCTAAACAACCTCAAATAATTGAAAACCAAAACATTCACATTAACTTTCAAATATACCAAAAACAACCTCAAAACATTTTCAAAAATACCAAAAACATTGAAATATTCCAAAAAATCCAAAACCACCCATCCCATCTCGCTTTCACCCACAATAAACTTTCACCCATAATAAATCAATCATCTTCAACCTTTGGCGAAATAAGTAGAAAACACGAATAACAAGTTGTAAAGTACCGACCTAAGTGTCAAAATCTAAAGTCTAGATTATAGGTAAATGCGTCAGTGGAGTTTTTATCAATGGATTATCATAAAGGTCATCATCATCCTAACATCAAACAACCATTTGATCAACATGTCCTAGGATGTATCCTCCATGTGATGGACATCAGTATCAAAAATTACCTTAGCTAAGTTAAACTGGCAAGAGATAAAGATAACACTAACTGTTTATCTTTGATCTTTTCTTTTGATTTATCTTAATGACCCATTCTGAGGACCTCTCGATGATGTCTATCAAAACTATTTAGAGAGAAAGGAATGGTCATCAATCATTATCTTTCATTTGCTGTGCTTGTGGGTATTCTTGTAAAATAGTCTTGATGCATATTTGCATAGTTGTACGTAGGAAGGTTATTTGGAGTATGTTGTTGACTATTGCATATGCTTTGGTCCAATATATTCTAGGTTCCTAACTTACATTCCAATGAGGTTTCCATATGTCAATGTGTGAACAAGAACTATCTTATCTGTTTGCCAAGTCAAAGTCCATTACACTAGATACAATGCCGTCTTGGTTATTAATACCTTGATGCATCATGTCTATGTGTTATATCAAACAATAAGGAACGAAAAAAAATCCCAATCCCAAGATATGAGAAAATCATCGTCATCCTGCATTTTCCTCATCATGTATTTCTCATCACCATCTCTAATAAAGTCTTAGTGGATCATAGACTTGTTAGATCTTTTGAGGCAATCATCACAATCAATGGTCAATCATTCTTGTTTCTTCTATCTTCTCTTTGTGCTAACCTAGTATCATGATAGTCAACAAAAAAATCATCAAATGCACCCATCTTGCATGCACAAACCATGAGCATACATGCATCTCATAATCATATCACATCATCCATCCTGCATTATCATTTAATTTATGAAAAATAATATAGATTTATTATTCTAAAGCATCTTAAATCGTGGCACACATATCATAAACATCCATTGCATTATCATCTCATACACATCAACATCTACATTTTCCATCCATACATCCAAATGCATACATCACATCATAAAACTGCATAAGAAAGTACACAAAAACAAAAATGCATCCATAACATTTGCATATCATATCATAACATAACATCTGCATTATCCATCCATATATCCATATACATGTCATGAAAAGATACTTAAAAGAATATAACATTGCATCCATCCATATCATTACATCTCATGTATCATCGCATACTGCATAAGCATAAGTAAAGTGTATCCATACAATCATAAGCATGAAATAAGATGAACACATCATATCGAATTCATATCCATATCATATATATATCAAGAAATGAATGTCATGGTACAATATCTGGATTAGTGTATGTATATAGATCATAAATACAATATCCATGAGGCTATAAAAAAGGAGCCCATGAATGTATATCTGTATCAAAGAATGGGGAAAAAAAAAAAAACTGTCTATACCATCAAGCTAGCCCTGATGGATGCTCCCCTCTCTATCCTATCTCTTTGGTTGATCCTCAGCCTTGGGCCATGCATCACTCCTCTACGAGTAGTCAGGCTGTCTAAGTGGCATTGGCACATCTCTGTGATAGTGCATCCTATAATAGGCTGCCTCAGTCACAACCTCTCTATATAGCCTCGTAGATACAATCCTACCCTGTGTAGCTGTTGTAAGGGCCTCTAACTACTATTGTCGATTGATCTCCTGATCTCTCTCAGCGGTCATAGCCTGTACCTATTTCCTTGCATTATCTCTCTCTACCATCATAGCCAAAACCTACTATCTAGCTTGGTCCTGCTCAACAATGATCACCAAAATATGTTGGTGGGCCTGGTCCCACTCACCTGTGAGAACTTACAATTGTTGCTGTAGCTTCTAAATCTGTATGTCTCGGGGATCAGGTGGTGGTGGCTACACTACCTGCTGCTGTCCTGGCTCCTTCTAAGTAGGAGGCTACTGTCCCATAGGTGGTGCCCCAAGGATCTTCCCATCATGTCCATCATGGCCATCCTAGCCATCTTATCCCTTGCCTCTACCTCTACCCACTCCCCTCCCTTTGGGTCTCCCTCATGGAGGAGCACTTGTTGGATATGTCAACCTACTTGAGGAAGGGTAAACCATGCATCATATGTAGGTGTTGTCTGTGCGATTTCCTGACCCTGGTCGTAAGCCCATGGTTGTGCCATCAACTTTCGAAAACCCTCAACCACCTCCAGAGTTGGGATAGTAGGTCACCATGTGGGAACCTCTCGAACTGATTTGGCGAAGATGGCCTTGTATACATCATCGGGCCTATCTTGCTGCTCACCAAACTACCATGCCACCTTGTCTAGTAGATATATCTCTATGATAGTAGGCTCTCAACCTTGCATGTACCGGGTCTCTCTAGCGAAGAAGAGTTGCTGTGTATCATTGTACCACGCTAGCATCTATAACCAGGGCTGCCATCTAAACACTGTCATATCATCCAACACCCGTTGCTAGTACAAAAGCCCAAGCTACCTTATGTGATGTAAGGTAATGGATCCTCTGTATTGCCAAACCACATGATCATCTGGCTCGACATCGACCATCTACATGATTGGTTGGAGCACAACAATATGCTCCCAAGCCCAAATATGGAGCAAGGTAACCCCTGTGCCAATGGCTCTGCCGTTGCAGTAGAAAAAGTCATGCATTTCATGATATAATGAGGCCAACATCATTGGACCCCATGCAAATAATGTCCTCCTGTGCAACATCCTATCCCATGCTAAGCCCCATCCTAGGTTGAATCCTCTACTTTGTCGGTCAGAAGTGACCAAGCCGGAAATGATGGCTGCAATGATCAATCAGAGAAGGTTAGAGCTCAATTTGCAAGAATTCCTTAAGGTGTGAATGCACAAATGAATTGAAAGTGACCCTTCTTGGCTTATTTATGCTAGAAAATTAGGGTTTTCTTCCCTAATTTAACCTTGAAGCTAGGGTTTATCACAATTTTCACCAATTTTTCCAAACTAGAGCTTATTTTGCTTCATTTTTTGAGTTTTTAGCATATTTCTTGCATCCTCGAGCCTTTCTTGACCCTTGGGGCAACCTTTTACCTTTACCAAGAAATCAACCCAAAATTCAAAATTTCTGCCTGATTTCTCTGTTGAAAATGAAGGTAATATTGTAGCTTAAAACTTGTAAACTATGAGACTGTAGATTTAATTAAGTGTTCTTTGTCACAATTCTTTGTGTATGATTAATTTGTTTAGATCAATTTTACCAATTGTAGAATTAGACAAAAGATTGTAGAAGAATGAGACAAGAAGATAGAAGTGACACAACATATATGTGGAGAAACCATTTTAGGAAAAAAATCCACCAGAATCGATAATGCTTGTATTATTTAACCTTAGAAAAAGATTACAATAATACTATATCAATCCTTGATTGATATGCTTCCTTGCCTTGAACAATCCTTCTTCACAACCTGCACAAAACTCTCTTAGAACTCTCATTCACTTGCTGCAATTAATAGGCAATTATGAGCATGTAAACTCAATAAGAGTTGTACAATACAAGAGCATAAAGCTCCTCTCAAAAATCTATGCCTAGATTGGGCAAGTAGAGTTCCATAATGTAATATGAAGCCAAACCAAAGTCTTCCTCAATTTAGGCACCCCAAACTAAACACTTAACTGAATGTTGGTCAAGGAAATATCTTGCAAGCTTCACCTCAAAGTTGGTGCCCAAGAATGGGCCCACTTGACTGAGCCTTGTAAATATCTTCTCATGTAAAAGGTGTTAACTGAAAGATGCCAACTTGGGCACCCAAGGTGGTCCCAAGTCAATCTTAGTTAACTGAAACATATCTCTCCACCAATTCATGCAAACATTATGCACGATTGATCATCCCCACTTAACTAAAAGTATCCACCTATCATCTATCATGCAACTGAAGTCATTAGTCATGCAACTCAAGTCAACTAAAGTCAACAAACATTCAACTCAAAATAACTATGTGTAACTAAAGATAACTGAACCATAACTGAAATGAACTAAATTGATATTGAACTTAATTCAACTAAACTGAACTCCACTCATGTAAATGTCAATCCCTAATTTGTAGGATCAAAACATGCATTACTGAAGTGTTATCAATCCTCCAAATAGTTAACTGAAACAAGGTGGGTTCCACCTTCCATGTGGGCACCCCATGTGATCCTATTTTGTAGGAGATCTTCTTGGATGTCCCCACATGTTCCTATCATTTAGGAATAATGAAAAATGTCAATTTACATGTTCATTTGATTCAAATTTAATCTCTTTCTAATCTTAGTGTTGGGGAAAAATTTCCAAGGACTTAGGAGATACATGAAATATGTTTAGGATTGTAATTAAATGGAATCCTATTCCCAACATTCTTCCACTTGACATTACACATTGCAATTATTCTAAACAAGGAATCATTATTATAAATCAAGTACGAGACTCAAGGCCAATGGCCTTCTTGCACCAAGAGAACTTATCTGTAGGAACTGTTTTCGTAAGATAATCTGCAACATTGATCAAAGTGTCAACTTTCTCAATCAATACCTTCCCACTCTCAACCATTTCTCACACAAAGTGATACTAAACATCAACATGCTTAGTATGAGCATGATACATAGGATTTTTTGGCTAACCAAATAGCACTCTAACTATCACATTCAAGTCTAATTTGCTTGCAATTAAAACCAATACCTTTCCCAAGTCTCTATAACCAAACTACCTCTTTAGAGGCATGTGTAGCAGCCATGTACTCTGCTTCTATGGTGGAAAAGCAACCATGGGCTGCCTCTTACTCATCCAACTAACTGCAACTCCAAAAAAAGTAAACACATAGCCACTTGTCGACCTCTGACTATCCAAGTATCCTACCCAATTTGAATCAACAAAACCCTATATGTCCAATGATCTATGCATAATATCAATTTAATTAGCACCATAATAAACCAAACAGTAATCAAAAGTACCTCATAAATATCTAAACATCCTCTTAACATAAGTTCAATGTTCTTTACTAGGATTAGACTTAGAACTCCCACTCCTTGGGCTATATCTGGTCTTGTACAGACCATTGCATACATCAAACTACCAAGTTTTGCACTAGCATATGGAATTTCAGACATTTCCTCATGGTCAAAATCAGATTTAGGACACATGTCTAAACTTAACTTCGTGCCAATTGGTAAAGGAATATTAATTGGTTTATTGTTATGTAGGTTAAACCATTTCAAAATAGTATCAACATAGTTGCTTTGACTTAAGCAAAGCTTTTTATTACCTCTATCTCTACTGATCTCCATACCAAGGATATATTTTGCAGCCCCTAGATCTTTCATCTCAAATGTGCTAGAGTTGTGCTTTCAATTATGTGATCATTACCTTGCTGTTACCAATAAACATGCCATCAACATACAAGATAATAATTAAAAGTTGATCATCAATACATTTTATGTAAACACAATGATCTTCCTCACTCCTAACATAACCAATTTTCAATGCAAAAGCATCAAACTTTTGGTACCACATTCTAGGTGCTGTTTCAATCCATATAAAGATCTCTTTAACCTACAAACCAATGATTCTTTTCCTTTTACAACAAAACCATCAGGTTGCTTCATATAAATCTCCCCATCAAGATTCCCATGTAAGAAAGCAATTTTCACATCCATTTGCTCTATCTCAAAATCATAAGCAGCAACAATAGATAAAAATAATCTAATAGAAGTTAATTGAGCAGTAGGAGAGAATATTTCATTAAAGTCAATTCCCCCCTCTCTTAGGGAGTAGCCCTTGGATACTAATCTAGCCTTGTACCTTTTGATATTACCATCTACTCCAATTTTGTTTTTAAAGATCCATTTACAACCAATGGCCTTTCTTCCTTTGGGAAAACTCTCATGATCCAATGTGTCACAAGTATCCAAGGAAACCATTTCCTCAAGCATAGCTTGTGACCAAAGCTTGTTCTCATTTGAAGACAAAGCTTCCCTACAAGATCTAGGTTCATCATTAGTACTCATCAAAGAAAATATACAATGAAAATCAGGTGGGCTATACCTATCAACGAGATTCCGTTGTCTTGTGGATTTTCTCAAAGAAGGTTCTTCTTGCTCCTTAATATGCTCATCATGAGCATCTATCTCAGAACTCTGTGAACTCTCCTCATCCAATCCATCCAATTGTTCTTCAACATGTGCATCTTCATGCTTCTTAGTATTTATCTCAAAATGCACTATTTGAGAAGTATCCTTCTCTTGAATAAGATCTAAATTCCCTGAAAATCACATCTCTCGATAAAGTAATTTTTTGGGTTAGAGAATTCCAAAGCTTATAACCTTTTACATTTTCACCATAACCTATGAATATGCGTTTATGTGCTTTTGGATCCAACTTAGACTGCTTTTCTTTAGGAACATGAACAAAATCCTCACAACTAAAGGTCCTTAAATGTGAAACACTAGGTTTCCTACCTAACCACATTTCATAAGGGGTTTTATCTTCAATAGATGAACTAGGAGATCTATTGATTAAATAACAAGAAGTACTTACAGCCTCAGCCCAAAGGCACTGATCTAGCTTAGCACTACTTAACATACTCCTAGCTCTTTCCAGTAAGGTTTGGTTCATCCTTTCTGCTACTCCATTTTGGTGAGGTGTATATGGAGTAGTTTTCTATCTCATAATTCCTGCATGCTTACAATAATCATCAAATTCCTTAGAACAATATTCAACACCATTATCTGATCTCAACACTTTCATCAAGTATGATTTGATTGTTTCTCAACTAAAGCCTTAAATTCTTTAAACTTATTGAACACATCAGATTTGTTATGCATAAAATAGATCCAAGTGTATCTTGAGACATCATCAATAAATATGATATAATATCTAGATTTTCCAATAACGTCAATATCCACAGGACCCATAACATCTGAATGAATAATCTCATAATATTTTAGCTTTATTTTTTCCATTAGGAAATGAAGATCTAGATTTCTTTCCAAACACACAATGCTCACAAAAATCATTTTTGCCAATTTTATAATAAAAAATACCGTTAACCAATTTCTTATTAAGAATGGTCCTAAGACCTTTTTCACCAATGTGGCCCAATCTATGGTGCCACAACATACATGCATTTTTAGATTCAATTACATTGGCTGATTTATTCAAATTGGAGGTATTAAGCTTAAAAAAAGTCCCAATCCGAGATCCTTTAGCAACCACCATATTCCCTTTCACCAATCTGCAACCACCTTTGTCAAATGTCACATGCATTCCAAAATCATTGAACTTAGATACAAAAAGTAGATTTCTAACAAGTCCTAGAATATGTAAAACATCATTAAGGGTCTTCACCCTACCATCACTGAAACACAACTTTACCTCTCCTTTACCCACAACCTTTGTTGTTCTATTATATCCAAAGAAGACATTCCCTCCATCATATGCTATATACTTAGTGAACCACTCCTTGTCAGGAGTCATATGATAGGAGCAACTTGAATCAATAAGCCAAGAGTCATCACTAATAGTATTAGATGAAATGACCAATGCATCATTACCATCATCCGAGGATTTCTCTATAGAAGCATCATAACTCTTTTTCTTGTTATTACAATCCTTCTTTACATGTTTCGGTTTCCCATAGTTCCAACACTTTACCTTACTCTTACCAAGGTTTTATACTATCCTTTGGACTTACCCTTTCCTTTCTTGTCTCCCTTAGGTTCCTTTTCCTTAGGCCTACCTCTTACAAACAAGGCATCTTGGGAACCCATTTTAAAATTCCTCCTCATCTCCTCTAATAGGAGAGTAGGAATTATATTGTCCATCTTAGGATTTGCACCATTACCACTGATAGCAACAATTAGATTTTCCCAAGACTCTGGTAAAGAACAAAGTAACAAAATTTATTTATCTTCATCTTCTAGATTTACATCTACAGATACTAACTAAATTAGAATAAAATTGAAAGAATTTAAATGATGTGCAACAAAATCACCATCTTTCATCTTTAAAGAATACAACTATCTTTTCAGATACAACTTATTAACTAGTAAGACTTTTGGTTTGATAGATATCACCTATCCTCTTCCATGATTTATATGCGGTAGTTTCAACTAAAACATTCAAGAGAACAACATCGAAAAGACATGACCTTATGGTCCCTCCTTCCTTCTTATCAAGCTTAGCCCAATCCTCATCTGACATCATCGTAGATGGCTTTGTCTCATTACAAACATCAAACCACTGATCTCTCTCTTCAAGGAGATCCATCCATTTTTAGTTTCCACATCTCATAACTAGATCCATTAAATCTTTCAATATATAGATGAGAATTAGAACTCATTGTAACACACTTATTTTACAAATATGCAATAACACAAGAGTAAAATTTCCCACTACAACCAAAAACACCTTCAAACTTTTATGAGAAAGGCACCCCAAACTCTAACCAACCATTAGATCTGATACCAAATGTTGAAAATGAAGGTATTATTGTAGCTCAAAACTTGTAAAACTATGAGGCTGTAGATTTAATTAAGTGTTCTTTGTCACAATTCTTTGTGTATGATTAATCTGTTTAGATTAATTTTACCAATTGTAGAAAGAGACAAAAGATTGTAGAAGAATGAGACAAGAAGATAGAAGTGACACAACATATACGTGGAGAAACCCTTTTGAGAAAAAAATCCACCAGAATCAATAGTGCTTGTATTATTTAACCTTAGAACAAGATTAAAATAATACTATATCAATCCTTGATTGATATGGTTCCTTGCCATGAACAATCCTTCTTCACAACTTGCACAAAAATCTCATAGAACTCTCATTCACTTGTTGCAATTAATAGAAAATTATGAGCATGTACAATCAATAAGAGTTGTACAATACAAGAGCATAAAGCTCCTCTAAAAAATCTATGCCTAGATTGGGCAAGTAGAGTTCCATAATGTAATATGAAGCCAAACCAAAGTCTTCCTTAATTTAGGCACCCCAAACTGAACACTTAACTGAATGTTGGTCAAGAAAATATCTTGCAAGCTTCACCTCAAAGTTGGCGCCCAAGAATGGTCCCACTTGACTGAGCCTTGTAAATATCTTCTCATGCAAAAGGTGTTAACTGCAAGATGCCAACTTGGGTGCCCAAGGTGGTCCCAAGTCAATCTTATTTAACTGAAACATATCTCTCCACCAATTCATGCAAACATTATGCATGATTGATCATCCCCACTTAACTGAAAGTATCTACCTATTATTTTTCGTGAAAATGAAGTCATTAGTCATGCAACTCAACTCAACTAAATTCAACTAGCATTCAACTCAAAATAACTACATGCAACTGAAGATAACTGAACCATAACTGAATTGAATTGAACTGAACTGATACTAAACTGAACTAAATTGAACTCCACTCATGTAAATATCAATCCCTAGTTTGTAGAATCAAAACATGCATTACTGAAGTGTTACCAATGCTCCAAATAGTTAACTGAAACAAGGTGGGTTCCACTTTCCATGTGGGCGCCCCATGTGCTCCTATTTTGTAGGAGCCCTTCTTGGATGTCCCCACATATTCCTATCATTTAGGAATAATCACAAATGTCAATTTACATGTTCATTTCATTCAAATTTAATCTCTTTCTAATCTTAGTGTTGGGGAACACTTTCCAAGGACTTATGAGATAGATGAAATATGTTTAGGATTGTAATTAAATGGCATCCTATTCCCAACATTCTCGAGGGAGTAGGGAATCTGCTTTATCCTTCAATAGTGGGGCATCTAAAAATCAATTTTTTTTTTGATTTAAGCAATAGTTTTAATCTGAAGAGTGTCAGTCTTTAAATTGAAGCAACAGGTACCTCCCTTCAAAGAGGGTCAAAATGTAGACACTGAAAAATGTCCTGAATCATATCATGCACTCGAATCAGGTATACTAACATCATTTCCTCTCAAACCCATCCTCTTTTTTCTTAATTAATTAAATTAGCCTCACCAATTAGTTAATGACATCATTTTCGTCTATTAACCTAATTCATCAAACAGGTTAGTTCACCCCCTTTCACGCTAACATTTCATCTCATTAAATTAAATAAATCAAACTATTTAATTTAATTCTCCAAGTCATCTTATTTAATTAAATAACCCTAATTTATTTAATTAAATATCATTTCACCTTCCCCCATTCATTAAATCATTTAATTTAATGAATATCACTTTATTTTTCTAATTTACCTAATTGCATGATTAAACCTTGTTTAATTAGCAATTATCTAACTAATCTAATTCATCCCACTTGCAAAGGAATATTCCAAAAGAATATTCCTCCTTTGCACAATTTAATTTAGTTTTAATTAACTAAATAACCATTTTCCTCACCCATGAGAATATTCTCTCTCCTCCAATCATTTGAAAAAGGGAATATTCTCACTTGGCTTCTTGAGCAAGTTAACTTTTGACCTCTTAAACAGGTCAAAAAGGTGCTTGTTTGGAAGGAATGAGAACCCTTGATTAAATCTCATCTTGCATTCTTATCCATTAATGAGAATCCATGATCCATGCCTCTCATTTCCTCCATCCTTGACTGTTTATTAGCTTTTTCAATCTCAACCCTTCATTTCTCATTTGCTTTCCTATAAATAAAACACTATTTGGAGACAAATGGATCCATCTTTGAATTGCAAACTTATGTTGTTGAATTCACTCATACTCACACTCATACTTTACTCACATTTAGCATATTTTAGTTCATTTTTAGTTGCATATTAGTTTTAAGCTTCCATGCATCCATCTTAGCTTGTTTATAAATTAGGGTTTGAATCTTTTATCTTAGAATCTACTTAAATTATCTTAGAAATTGCATACTTAGATCATTTTTAGCACAAAATCATGTTAATTTAGCTTGCATCATGTTCAATTTAGCATAAATCATGTTTTCATCTACATATAATAACAATTTCATTGATTCTCTTCAATAGAATCAATTGGAACAAGCTCACTAATCACGGGATTGGGAAAGGGTCATTGTTCCACATCAACACGACACTAATTCCAAAATGGGTTAGAATAAACATTTTAAATGCTTTCACAGTTCATAATGTCTAGTTTCAATAAACATTTAGCTTAACTTTCAATTTGATTGATCCTGTTTAGATTGAGTATTAGTGGCTTTGTTATGCTTCAATTCATCATGGATCAAACATAATCGACCTCACACTGACATCCTCGATTGACATAACCAATAATTCTGCAAATGTATGAATGAGCTTTTGGTGATAGCTACATGCCCTCTGATATCTCCTAGATCCACTTGCAAAGTGTTTTTACAGTCTGATTATCTTTGGAAATCTACATTTTACATATTAGGTCATATAGTTGAATTAGTTTCATTAGTTTAATCATTTTTAATCATCTTAAGAACCTAAAGAATCCACGAACCCATGTCTAATTGAGGTTGAAAGTCAATATATTAGCCTTGTTGGTTTGCATTCTACTGAAAATTTGGGAGGAGGCCCCTTGAATCCTAGGTTCTTGGCATGTAGGACTTGGGATATGCTTTTCACACCTTTTTTATTTTATTTTGGTGAACCCGACATTTGACATCATAACTTTTTGATTTGGTAGTCTTTCAAACCCTTGATCTAGGTTTTTCATCATTGTGTTTTATGTATTCTTCATTTAGGGTTGCATCTTGCATGTTTGCATCATTAAAACTCATAAAAATCCAAAAATATATTGCATACAATTTACATTATAGTTTGCATTTCAGTTATTTAGATTAAAATTTCATTTAAAATTGCCTTCAAAATTTTCACTTTTGTTCATACATTTTCATACATTTGTAAATTTGCATTTCATTAGAAAATTTTAGAAAAAATAGTGATTGTATAATCACTTTGCAACTAGAAATAGAAATCATAAACAATAACCTAGACACTTAGTTTAATATAATTTTTTAGAACCATGTACAATGACCCATTCACCCCTAGGTGAACCGGTCCTTGTATAGGTGTTTTTTCATAATTTTGCACACATTTCTATCTTTGTCTACTTAGTTTTTGTACTTCCAAATCTCTATTACAGTTTCAAAAATTGCATATTTTGAGGCATTTTACATTTAGTTCATTTGGAAAAAGAAAGTGCATTGTTTAGAATCAAAATTTACATTAAAAAGTCATCATTTTTAGGTCTTTGCATCTTACAATCAAAGAGAAAGGTGTGAAAAGGTGTCAACAATTTTTCAAAGTCATTCAAAGTCATAAAAACCCTAATAGAAGCTTGGAGAACATCTATAGGTCAGATTCTGTAGTTTCAGATCTAGAAACCTGTCAGGAGCTGAAGTGAAAACTAAGAGCTACAGGTTGCACCTTTGAATTTCCCAAAATATGGAAGTGGACTAAGTCACCATCAGTGGAAAATTAGTCCAACTGCTAGGCTTGAAAAGTGGTTTTTTGTAGTTCTGAGTACCCTTTTGTCTGAAACCCGTTCTGACATAATTTCCTTGAAACATGACTAAGTTGCCCAGCTTGGCATAAGTGTCCCAATAGGCTTCAACAGTGATTTCTGCAAGATTCTAGAGCTCCTCTCCATCACTTTCTAGTTTCCAGGTGCACCTCTTCAATCCCATTAATTTCTATTGTAGTTTGTTTGCATTCTTAGGTTATTTTGCATATCACATTGTGCTTTCAAACATTTTGCATTTCCTTAGCTTTGCACCCATAGTTTATCTTCTTTATCCATTTCCAACCTTAGGAACAATATCCTTCAACAAATTTCAATCTCTATTACATTAGAATCTCACAGAATTATTCTTGAATGTGAGCATTGCGAAATTGGATTCCTCTTCATTCCCCTTTTAGGTGTGAATAAGAGAACTTGGGACCTCATTTTTCTTTGTTCATAGTGAAGAAGGTGCCTTGGCATTCGAAGATCCAATCATTGAGCATCATGAGAATCTTGTTTGTATCCCTCCCCCACCTCTCTTACTTGGGAGGATATTATTGGGAAAGGAGATGGAATCATTGATGCAATTCTTTCAAAAGATAGTAAGAGGTTTGGCTTAGATGAAAATGATAAGGTCACCTTAGATATTCTGCCTTCACATCAAATAGTCTCTCAGTCAAGTAAGAAAAAAAAGCCCTATAAACTTAAGAAGCTATCATTTTTACATACCATAATGGAGACTGAACAGACCTTAGATAAAATTATTAGCCTAGGATTGATTACATTACCACCTATCCGAGAGAATAAGAAAGGAAAAAGTACAAACATGTCTTACTGTGCATATCATAGAACACTTGGGCATCTTACTGATGAATGTCATGCTTTAAAGAAGGTATTGAAAGAATTTGATCCTTTAACAAGTCAATATGATTGTATAATCAAATAATAATTGTTTACTTTGCTCCTTGCCATGTGATAGTTGTAGAATTATAACATGCTCACTACCACATGTATTGAACTTTATGCACAATTATATTTTTTATTGCAAGGATTAGCATATCATATTATATCTTGGCTCATCCTTATTCTACACTTGGGGGAAAGGGGAACTTTAGGTAGCCTTGTCTCAGGTGTATTTCTTAATAGGATCCCTTTCTATCTCCTTAAAAAATTAGTGTAGCAAGTACACTAACTTTTTAAGGGGGGCATATAGTCCCCTAATTATTGTTTGCATGTTCCCATCTTAGCGATGATGACATATATCTCCTATGAAGTGTGACCATATTAATCAAAGTGTGTCTTTCTCGATCTATGTGAAGGATCACTTTTGTGATAATGCTAGTATATTTTTGTAAACAATCAACAACTAACTACTATCCTAGTATCACCCTTTTTGGATCTAAATCATTCATTTTTCTGGTATAGAATCACCAAGGTGTTATGTAGGTCACCCATAGTAATCCGATGATCACTCTTTTCATTAATGAAGTTGTCTCTTTTAAAATAAGTGACTCAGGATTGCTAGAATGTCTTATTTTGGACAACAAGACCTATAGAGAATCTATTTTTTATTCTAAAGAAGGTATATGGATTCCCTACAAGAATACTATCCAAAATAACATAAAAAAAAGTTAAAAATATTCTAAAGTACAAAGTATTGAAGTATAATAAATTGGTAAGCAAAGGAAAACCAAGAAGGTCAAACATAAAACATGTCGCAACATCCTTTTTTTATGAATCCTATAAAATAACACTAACCAATCATTTCTAATATGTTTAGGGTTAAATTTAATGTATAAAAAATGATGGAATCATAAATTCATTTTGAAATGAAGAAAAATAGGTTTATCGAGCAATGATATCAAGAGGGTTATGATGGGCCTACTTTTCTTTATTTCATTAGGAAATGAGATCCCCACAAAGAATTGAATAACAACCCTTAGGTGAATCTACTCAACGTGAGAATCTTTAGATTTCCTTATGCTTGAAGGACAGGGGTCAAGGTCAAACAACACTTTTGAGAGAAAAAATAAAAATAGCAAACCAACTCCAAAATGCAATCTAACACTTGAAACAACAATACTAAACTCAATATTAGCAGAACCAGAAAAAAATTACAGATTTGAGAAGGGGAGAAAAGTGTTTACCAATATGTAGCTTTTGGTTTGTCCAGGTTTTAGTGTCGAAAAGTAAAAAATCAGATAGGTAGGTCAAATTCTGTGTTTTGACAACTTTGGCAACTTTTCCAATCTTGCTCTTCAAAAGGTCTTCAATCCTTCTTCAACATAAATCTACAATCACACACATAAGAGAGAAAAATGTTTATTTTTAGGTGAATGAGGGTTTGCCTTGGTCAAACCACGCTTTGGTAATCAAACCTTGAATTGAAATAATGAAATGAATAATAAACAATGCTATGTTACCACTCAACAAACCCTTGAATGAAACCTTGATAATGGAGATCTTGTGAGGTCTGCAAATTTCATGAAATGGCTAAATTGGATTATGGATCTTGATGCTTGAATAATGCTTTGAATACTTGAACTTGATCTTGAAACCTACTGATATAATGTTAGCTCCAAAAACATGCATGATGCAAGAAGACTTTGACATGACGATTAGATCTTGATTGCTAAAATAAATCTCTGATATATTTTCTCTTGAATGCTCTTGATTGCTCCTGAAATGCTTGACGAATGCTCATAAAAATTCTCATGTAAATCTATAGAATTTCTAGGTGAAACTTAGTGAAATGACCTTGTATTTATAGGTATGTATCCTTGATTTCCCAAAATTCAAATATCACAAGCCAACATTGAAATATAGATTTGGAGATGTTAAAATACCACCAAAAATATAATTTAAATTTAGGTCCAAAGGTCTAGGGAAGGGCGAATGGGTCCCAGGTCCCTATTCCTAGAACACACATTGCTTAAAGTAAAGTGTTATGTATTGGAAAATTAATTATTGTTGAGTTTCCCCTTCAAAAAATATAATTTATTAGGCTTGTAAACGAATAAAAGGGCTTATTAAGGCCTAATTAAGCTCAATTTAATTAAGAGGTCTCAAATAAGTGTGAAAATGTAAAGGGATACACTTATCAACACTAAATTAAGGAATTATTAGGTCCATTTTAATTAGGAGAGCCCAAAAAAGTGTAAAAATGTAAAGGGATACATTTTTCTACACTACATTTAGCCCCCACTTTATTGAGAGGATGGCCCTGCATCAAACTCACACTAAAGTAGACAACCAAGAGAGGTCTAATTGTACAATCGTTGGAAGGATGAGATGAAAAATATCAAAGAGGATGATCAAGCCCCAAAGATCTAATATATCATGGCATTTAACCAACAAAGGCACAAGGAGACACATGCCTATGCTAAACATATATATACAACAATGACAAGATACTCAATCATACAATGTCAAAGACTAAGAGAGAGAAAGGAAAGAAAAGGAAAAAAAAGGATGGATCAAGCCTCAGTTGTTTTTCCAACTCGATGTGGATCAATCCTCAGCCAAAAACATTCATAAGTGGAACTCGTTGTCTTGCAAACAACAATATGCGCTCACATGGGCTAGTGAAATCCGTTGTCCACTAGGTGATCCCCCAAGAGTGGAAAATGAAAGAATATTATTCAGCTCCCATACCATACCAAAGTTATACCTCTGATAAATTTAATAAGGCAACACACAATACAAACTTTGAGCTTCATAATCTCAACAAGTTGCATTATGCTAAACACTTATGAACAAACAAGGCTCCACATACAAGCAAAGTGTGTTATGCTTGGTGGCCATGAAAAAGGGTTGTAACTTCGAGCTTCACAAGGTTAGCAAGCTATGTTATGCTAAAAACTTATGAACAAAATGAAAAATTAGCATAAGACATGTTCAAATGGGTTTTTCTTAGTTCATGTAAGGTCTCCTCTTAGGAAATATCGTTCCTAATGTCTCCAAGAGAGGACAAGTATAGGATAAAAAAATCAAAACTTAGGGAATACAATGCATAACATCACCACTACTTAGAGGAAAGTCATGTGAAGAAAGGTCACACTCTTGGAGGACATTGAACCTACTGACACCACTAAGAAGAAGACACATCACATGAAGTAAGAAGACAACACAATGAAACATAAGATGTAGTCAAATATCTCCAAAATGATAATGCCAATTTATGCCCCCACTTTAAAGAAATTGCTAAACACCATGCTATGAGCAATTACTTTAAAGTAGAAAATGATAGATGCTAAATAAGATATGAAAGATCTTAATTGGAAAGCCCTATGTCAAGCATATGTTTCCAAATGAAGCTACGTCATGAAAAAGGGGTTGCTCCCAAAATGAAATCCCAAAATCACACATAAGGGATCCATGGATTCGGGGTCAATGTATGTCTTTGCTACAATGATAGTATAGAGCTTGAAAATGTCATCATTCCCAAAATAAATCATGGAACATGAAGAATGACACATAGAGAGTGAAAAAAAAGAAAAGCTTTTGGATCAACATGGAAGAGACCTAAATGTCTCGATTCCTTGCATCATCCCCAAAAGGAAAACACAAGACAAAAGAAAAGATAAAGGTTTATGACATATAGAAGAATGTAGATACAAATAGAGGAATGAACATGGAGACACATCAAACAAAACAATACAAGGGATCACATTATGCACATGTAATTACGCAAAGAACCTGAAAAAAGAAAAAAACAAAGACAAGACTAGTAAGGCACATGAGAGTCAACCTATAGCAGGTCATTCACATTCCAATCTTGTTCATCGTATGTGGAAGGCAGACAACTAGCCAAAGGGACAACATCAAGTACCAAAATAGGACAAGGCTATCTACCTCCTTGCCCCCACCAAGTGTAGGACAAGGATGAGCCAAGATGAGTGGTGAGAATGAGCTCCTTGCAATATAGAAAATGATTTACAATGAATGTAAAACATGTAATAGTGAGTACACTATGATCCTACAACTACCACATGACAAGGAGAAAAGTTCATGTGTAATTTCTATCCAATTATGTTGTCATAAGAAATGTTAGGAGGAGCAAAATCACTCAATATCAACTTTAATGCACATGACACTCATCAAGAATATTTTTTGAGAGTTCTATGATATGCACAATAATTCATGTTCTTACTCTTGTTGCTTCTACTGGGAGGTGGAAATTTAATTCAACATAGATGAAGTTGTTCCATTTGTCGCTCACTTTCTATTTTAGTATGTAGGAATGGCAACTCTTTGACTTTATAAGGTTGATATTTATTACTTTTTTGAGAAGCTTGTTGAGGTGGGTTTGAAGGAGGACATAAAAATATCCTATCAGGTTGTGAGGGATTTGTTAATTATGAAGGAGGACACTTGTTTCCTTAAACTATGTGGAAGGGGGAGGATATTGATATCCTAAACCTTTAGTATCTTCAATTGGGATTTGTTCTAACAACTTATGAATATCGTGCTCATTTTTAATGTCACATCCTTGCTTAACTAATATCTTATTAAAGTCTTGGCCATAAGTCTCTTCTAGGTTGATGGGTGTGTTGATGACTTTATTAACATAGGATGGATGGGTATGCACTTGGTTAGAGAGACTAGGTTCACTCATGGTTGGAGGTTTAGGCTTGGTTTGTGACTCAATCTTAGGATGTAAAAGACCAAACATCTCTAATGGTGGAATAGTAGGAGGTGTTCATTGTTGCATGGAGGGATAAAATGATGCATTGTTCTCAAGGTTGTTAAGACAATTACATATGAAATTATGCATGGTTTCATCATCTTCACCTAAGATGTCAACTTCACAAGGACATTTATTAGGGGTTGGTTGAGCATGATTAGGTTCTATTGCATTAGGATCATTACCAAACACACAACTTGAGACATCAACTAAAGATGCTAAGGACTTCCATATATTACCAATGCACATGTCCATTATGAAAGAATGAATTGAAATGCAAAGAGATTACAAATTTTTAGATTTGAAGCAAGATAACTTTCTGATTATGCTATGTAAGAACCTAAAAATGATGTCTTTTAGATACAATTTTGAATTCAAGAAATGCAATGAATTTGAAAAAATAAGCTAATATGAACAATTTTAGATAACAATTTTTTTAGAAATTGAAACAAAAAACTGAATATAGAAACACAGAATACAAAAATAGTGTTTTTGATGCTCAAAAACTCAGAAAAAGCCCTAATCAGGGACTCATTCCCCCATGGGCGAATAGGTCTCACTTTAGGGTTTTTAAAAATCAATTTACAAGTTTCTGAGGTGATTTCTATGGTTTTCAGATTCTAGTTTTAGACAGAGGTTATAGTTTCAAATTTATGGAAAATGAGTTCTAAATGCAAGTGTAAAATAATGCTAAATGACAAACAAAAAGACCTAATTTGAGATGCAATTTTGATTCAATTTTCTAACTTAAATGATTGAACATGCAATGCTATCTAAATACTCTGCAAAATGACAAATATTTTTGAATTTTTCATATTTTAAAGAATACAAAAGTGCAAACCTAAAACCCTAAATGAGATGCAAACTAATGCAAGTTAAGAACCCTAAATGAGATGCAAATCAATGCAATGCAATGTAAAGTTATGCAAATCCTATGTCTAGGGCTGAAAATGGACTCCAAAATTAGTGCAAGTTATGATGCTTAAAGGTTAGGTTCACCAAAATGAAACAAAGAAAAATAGCGTAGGGGTTCAAAACATATGGTTTTATTCTAAATTTGGAATGTTTCACCAAACTTACTATAAATAGAAAGGGAAAAATGGGGTGTAATGAGCCTACCTATTTTCTATTTCATTCAAGAAATGAGATCCTCCAAGATAGAATTAACTTTTAGCCCTTAGGTGAGTCAATTCTATGGAATATCTACAAATTTCCTTTGTGTGTGTGGATGGGGGCAAGGTCAAACAACACTTTTGGGAGAAAAACTAAAAATAGCAAATCAACTCCAAAATGTAATCTGACACTTGAAACAACAATATTAAACTCAATGTTAGTAGAACTAGAAAATAGATTGCAAATTTGAGAAGGGGAGAAAAGTGTTTACGCTATCACCAAAAGGTAGTTTCTGAAGGTTGACTGGAACTCATTCGCCCATGGGTGAATGGGTCCTTTTTTAGGGTTTTTTACAACTTTCAGGAGCCTCTTGTACTGATCTATAGCTTCTAATTTGTCCAAGTTTCAGTGTTGGAAAGTCAAAAATCAAATCTAAAGGTTATATTCTATGATTTGACAACAAATTTGACAACTGATAAATAGGAGGTATCTTCCATAGCATGTCAAATTATGATATTGTTATCAGGATTCAACCATGTAGTTTTTGAGTCAAACTCATTGACCCATGTTTCATGAGTAGTGGTTCACAAGAACCCGTCACTCATGATGGGTTCTTGTGAACCACTACTCATGAAACATGGGTCAATGAGTTTGACTCGAAAACTACACGGTTGAATCCTGATAGCAATATCATAATTTGACAACTTTTACAAATTTGACAACTTTTTCAATCTTGCACTTCAAAAGGTCTTCAATCCTTCTTCAACCTAAATCTACAATCATACACACAAGAGAGAAAAATGTTTGTTTTTAGGTGAATGGGGGTTTGCCTTGGTCAAACTCTATTTTGGTAATCAAACCTTGAATTGAAATAGTGAATGAAAGAGGGAATGAAGAATGAACAATGCTATGTTACACTCAAAAAACCCTTGAATGAAACCTTGATAATGGATATCTTGTAAGGCTTGCAACTTGCATGAAATGGATGAATTGGATGTGGATCTTGATGCTTAACTAATTCTTTGAATGCTTGAACTTCATCTTGAAACCTACATCACAATGTTAGCTCCAAAAACATGCATGATGCAAGAAGACTTTGACATGATGATTAGATCTCAAGATTGTTGTAATAAATATCTGATATATCTACTCTTGAATTCTCTTGATTGCTCTTGAAATGCTTGAAGAATGCTCATAAAATTTCTTATGTAAATCTCTAGAAGTTATAGGTGAAACTTAGTGATTTATGACCTTGTATTTATAGGTATGTATCCTTAATTTCCTGAGATTCAAATATCACAAGCTAACATTGAAATATGGATTTGGAGATGTTAAAATACTGCCAAAACATAATTTAAATTTAGGTCCAAAGGTCTAGGGAGGACCCATTCGCCCAGGTCCCTATTCCTAGAACACACATTGCTCAAAGTAAAGTGTTATGTATTGGCATTAATTATTGTTGGGTTTCCCCTTCAGAAAATGTAATTTATTAGGCTTGTAAATGAATAAAAGGGCTTATTAAGGCCTAATTAAGCTCAATTTAATTAAAAGAGCCCAAATAAGTGTGAAAATGTAAAGGGATACATTTATAAACACTAAATTAAGGCATTATTAAGTTCATTTTAATTAGGAGAGCCCAAATAGGTGTGAAAATGTAAAGGGATACATTTTTCTACACTACAGATTTTAAACAAAAAATCACTATTACCATTCATGGTTAAATGTGCTTTTCAACTAATTTTATAGATGTATACATGAAAAAACCTAAATCCTAACCATAGAGGTAAGTATATAATGCCACATTAGTGATTCTAATTCAATCATAAAACTAAATGTTTATAGCATAATATAAGCTACAAGTATCACTTCAAGTTCCAAGAAAACTATGCTTACACATCTTAGAATTAGGGCCCTTCACATCACAATAAATCATTAGAAGAAAATATGTAAAACAAACTCAAACAACAATATATGGGTTGATGTAAAAATTTGAGGGTCAATTAAGAGGAAACTTTTTTATGTTTAAAATATCTGATAGTTGAGCCTCAAAACCCAAGGGTTGATACCCAATCCTTGCTAAATATATGGTAACATCAAATATCTAAAGAAGCCTTGAAATATAGTTTCAATCTAGACTATATGTCTAGTCATAATGGATTAGACATATGTTCAATGCTAAAAAGATCACTTTATTTGATATGGTTGACAAATTTATATTTCTAAAATTTTAATAAAATCAATGAGTTTTGTGGAGGAAAATTTCTAGTTTCGAATATAAAAAATATTCAAAAATTCAACCCAATCTATATTTTTTTGATTTTCCAAACATAATTCCCAACAAAATAAAAATATCATAATTTCTTATATTTATAATAAATTTTAATTCAAAGACTTATTTAAAAAAAAAATGCAAGCCCAAGCTAGATATCGTGTTTTGTACATTAAAAAAAAATGTTATGATTATTTTAGGTCAAATTAAGTGGGTCATGTAGATGAGGGTTTCATATTTTTACCTTATTCCTATTAAATAGTTAGTTAAAAAATTGATGCCAAACCTCAACATTAATTACATTTGTCCATAAAAATATTTAAAAAAAAATACTTCTATTTACTAGTTTTTAGGTGGGTTGTACTTCTGCATATTTTCACCTTTATCAAAATTGAAGATTAAAGCCATTTTTGTACATCCTTTTCAACCAATTTTTATCATTGAAGTATTAAAATAAATTATATATTTAAAAAATAGAAACAAAATTCTAAAGTTTATTTTTTTACGCTATATTAATTTTCTATCTAGAAGTGCTTCAAACCTTTACCCCATCTACAACTAAGTCTAATTTTTAGGCAATTTTTTTTAAAAAATTGGTCATTTTTTACAGGTTCATTACCAATTATAGATCTTACAAGGGATTTTCCTAGCTATATTTGGATTTCACATGGTGCTGAAATTGAGTCATAAATTGCTTCTTTAATTTTTAATGGGCTTTTATCAATGCAGGTTCTAGATTTTTTAGCCAACTATTCTTGATCCAAAGCTTTCTCATTTTACCTGGTGCATACTTTATCAAGGCCTTCCCATTAGTACTATATTAACTCATTTGGGAGTTGCCAATCCTCACTACTTATGAGCTATGAATAGTAGGGGGAATTTTTTTTGGTTTTGTCTTAGAGCTTAGGATAATTGGAATTAGATTCATGATTTTTTCAAGCCTTTTAGACCTAATCCTTTCTCATAGCATACAATCTTAGTGGAAGATTAGCCCAAAATTCTTGCTAAATTCACCTTGATTTGGCATGCTTTCGAAGTAAAAATTCTTCTTAGGATTTGGAAAGATATAAACTTTGTTGTATTCACCAAGTATTTTGTTGATATTCATTTATCATTTTATGCTAAAGCTATGCTTTCCTTCAATATTTTTTTGTAGATTTAGGTGCAAGCTATCCAAATTTCACTTGAAGTGGCAATTTTTTAGATGCTTTTAGATCATTGGAATAATACCTCATGTATGATTACTAAGGTACCACTGACTATAGCCTGTAGTAGGGGTGACTCTCACCCCATGAAAATTGATGTGGACACAATCAAAATACTTAGGGAGATCATCATTCTCAAACATATGGTTCCTAGTTCCCTCTAAGAAGAATAAGGGACTAGTCTACTTGTGGCTAGTCTCAACTATCTCACTCACCCTTAGTCTCCTCATAGGAAAATGAATAGGGGCACTTGGTTGGCCACATTCTTACACTTTTTCACCTGACTTTGGATGTTACCTACTCATGTCACTCAACCTACCTGAGAAGAAAATGAAAAAAATGATCACCAACCAGAAGCTTGTGCCTATTCATCCATACCCTAATGTATGGGAAAACCAAATGATTGTGACTCCTCTCTACCATTTAGTGATATAGCTCTTGCTGCTTAACAACCTTATTGTTGTCATTTGATGCTTAAGGTTTGGCCTCAGATAAAATTTGTGTTAGTGTGAAAGTGTTATTACCTATCTTGTTTACTTTTGTATTATACTTGGTCATATTCACACTACTCTTTTGCTCATCTAGGAAGACATCTCATTTTTTTTATCTCACATCATATGAACTCATCATTTGCCTGTACACTTGCCCATAGATTCCTACATTTATTTCTCATTTGGAGGGGTAGTTAGAGTTTCAGTCCTACCTTCTTGCCTTTTTATACAACTCTTTTGTACATTTTACATCATGAATTGTATGATAATTTTTTAATTTTGTATATTCATTTTGTGTAATATTTTTGATCTTGCAAGTAGATCTTTGTTGCTCCAACATTTTGAGGTGTGACTTCTTCCACCCATCTTTCCTTAAATATGTATATATTATTTTTTGTATACAAATAATGTATAATACTTAGTCACCATTTTTTTTTTAATAATTACTTGTTGACAAACATTTATATATCTAGCATAATTTTTAAAATAAATATTATATAAATAATTTTACTATTAATTTTTAATTTTTTTAATCAAGCCAAAACTTGTAAAACATAAATATTTTTTATATTAACAAAATAAAAAATAATTATTATCTAAACTTACAACTGCTATACAACTAGTATACATATATTAAATATTAATAAATATAAAATATCTGAGAGTTATCATTCTCTAATTTTCTTTTTTGATTGATTTATCTTTGTGATCAAATCTTTGATTGCTCTTTGGAGAAAAAATATTATTTATTTATTTATTTGTTCTTTTTGTTTCATCAAATCTCTTTGATTTGATTTTCTTGTTTCATCAAATCTCTTTTATTTTATTTTTTTGTTTCATCAAATCTATTGTAGTTGCAATAGACTCCTTTTGTAAAATGTCCTAATGTGATCCAATGATATGAAGATTAAAATCAAAATAACTACCTAATTAAAAATATTGATTAATTTATTTGAGTGCATACAATTAATTCCATTTAGCTAAAACAAAAAAAATTCCGCATTATGTAAACTGTTTTAAAATTTGATTTAAAAGTATAAATCTATTGATAAATACTTTACATTGCAACAGGTTAACACATACTCGTTGATGCTATTGTAATACGCCTCTTGACGTAATAAACACATAAATACTAGTGGCTATCCGAATGAGATTCCATCTATGTACGGATTTGTTAGTAGTATACTGCAACGGCGACTGAATATGGTCTAACTTGGATGAGCCATAACAGAATGGGAATCTTTGAAGTCTCATCTAATAGAAAACCTCCGGATCATTATAACAAAAAATTTATACAACACAAGGGAAAGTAATAGCATCTGAAAACAAACAGAAATAATTATATAATTGTGAGATATGTACAATTCATTAGTTATTCTATTTCATGTGATGGATGATCAAACTGCAACACAAAACACAACCAGGGAGCTATAACTGCTTATAAGAGAATAGACATAAAGACATCTTCTAGTGGAGTAGAAGAATATCAGAGGACAACTACATCCATCAAATGCACTTTGTAGAGTGGTGGATACCTGCTCCTGACGTAGGCGTTGATGGACTCCACGAACCGGCGGACATACACAGTATTAGTATGAGGGTCAAAAGATTTCAGTGAACCTGATTTGTACTTTCCTATGAAAGAAGCAAATCTAAGCAGCTTTATGGCCTCTTTGTCGGTACAGTAGTCGACATCAACAGACACAGCATCAATATCATCGACTATTAACGACTAATTATGGTCCTCCTTTCCACAGCAAGAATCACAAGTGAAGAGCTTGAAATCATCCTCCATCCTGCAATCATTATCATCACATACAATATAAATATCATGGGTTATTAGCGACTCCTGCGATACAACACGACCGGCTTTTAACGAACATATTTTATTAGTGTCGTCGAAGATCCATTCTATGTAAATTGAGTCACATTTTGAGTTACATTTCAAGCCACTTTCAGAATCGCATTTGAACAAAAATGGGCGATCTTTACACCAAATCTCATGCCAAAAATGGTTAGACAAGGATTCAAAGTCAACAAAGGGTTCAAGCTGAGCTTTTGCACCTCCAGCAAGGAGAGCACCTAGTTTGCCCCGGTCAGCCAAGATTTTACAGTCAACTAAGGTTTCAAGGTGAGATTTTGCACCTCCACCAATAAGCCCATGTATATGGTCCCTGCCAACCAAGGATACACAGTTAGCTAAGGATCCAGAGTCAGCTTTTGCACCCGCAGCAACGAGCACGCATATATTGCCACTCACAATCTTTGATTGCAAGTCGTTACTGGGCTTCAAATTCTCCACCCAGTTCCCCCAACAATACGCTCGCCTCCTCACTGCCAAAGGCAGTAGGTCAAACAGAACTGTACTGCACTGCACAAGATTTTATTGCTAAAGCAATCGATGCACAGCCTCACTATTGTGCTGAATCCCATAAGTGCCGATGTGAAGCTTAGCAATGCAGGAATGAGCCAATGAACCTGCTTTTGAGTCTGTAGGAACAAACCCACAAAGTTTAGTGTCTTCAGCAATTTATCCTCCAATATTAATAAGTTGACAGGCAGAAAGTAGTCGTGGTCGAGACGAATAACCGCGCGGTTATCCAATATCACTGAATCCAGCACTTCTACAAACGTCATAATATCGCCCGTGATCACTTCTTCCCATATTTCTTTATGGTCTCTCACAAACACTGTCTTTGAAGCTACTTTTTCAATGTACTACACAGTTTCCCACATTTTATCAGTCATGCAATATGCAAGCCCATCCTTCATTAACTTCTTCTTTCCATCCTTTAGCTTCGATTCAAACTTTACTTGCATCTTGTTTCCTTCCATTCGCTCCAGTACGAAATTTTGACCCAGGTACTCCATTGAGACTGACTCGCCATTCTCAGATTTCGCAATTATCTCGCCAGTACTGTTAGATTTGTCAGCATCCTTCCTCTTTTTCACTTTCGGCACATCTCCCGCTGTGGTGGCATGAGAGATCACTTTTTTGAAGACTCGACCTTCGAATCCCTGGAGCTGCTTGTAATCTGTGTAAGGGAAATAGAAGCAGTGGAGGAAGTAGGTAAGGGTGCAATGTATGACAGCCCATAGAGGCGTCGACTTCATGATCTGAAAAATTCCAAGGCTAAGTTGCAATGGCAGTAACACCCTGTTTACAACTTCCTTCAATTCTGGCATAGTTTCTACACCAGTGAACCACAATGATAAGCCTCTCATTTTCTACGCAATTCTACTCTTCTCTTCTTCCAATATATTCTTCTCCTACTTGTAGCTAAAGGAAAAAGTATTCTCTAAGGCTATTCCTTTAATCTTATCCCATAAGAACTTGCCACATGATATAGGCAGACTCGGTCAGTTCTTTCTTTTCTGCTTCCCACTAAACAAATGGTGGAGGAATTGTCAGTGTCTTGATTGCTCTTTATTCTCCTTTCCTTTTCTGCCTTTTGTTAATTTTTGACCAATTTTTATTCTCCACGGCGAGGATAACAGCTGTCATGTGTTTTAGATTAGTTTTAGTTGTTCTCTGCTAACACTTCCACCCACAAAAAAAAAATCCAACCTGTACAATGAGCGACCCTGGTGTGCTTAAATATTTTTTCTTTTCTTTTGCTTAGAATCTTGTTATTTGAGGATAGAAAATGCTGTTGTACTGTGTATATGGCAAATGCAAATTCACAGCCAGCAATTTATCTACAGAAAATTTACGTTATGACAAATTTATCACAAGTAAAATTCATTTTCAGCAATTTACGGCAGTGGAAAATTAATCAAATTAATTTTAATTCGATTAATTTTTGTGTCAGTAAATTGCTGGTAGTGAATTTTACTTGAGGTGAATTTGTCATGGCGGTGGATTGTTCGCGTGAGAATTGCTGATGGTGAATTTTCTTAGAATAAATTGTTTTGGCCCACTAGAATCCATAATAGAAGACAAAACTTCTTCTGTGATCTCCTTTTTTAAAGGCATCTTCTTTCCTTTTTATCCTCTCTCTAATTATTTTTGTGAGGGTATTGATATGTATAGTGGTATTTTTTCTGGGGTATGAATTACATCTTGTGAGGATATCAAATGTATAATTCAACAATCATTTTATTCTTATTCTTTTTTATGAAGACATTAAATATATATATTAAGTGAATGTTTAATAATTTTATTTTCTTTCTTTTTCTTTTTTCACTATCTTATGAGAATATTAAATGTTATTATGCATGTATTGTATATTTATTTTCTTTTCTATTGTATTTATTCAAATTAAGTGAATGTTTAATAATTTTATCTCCTCTCCATTTTTCTTTCTTTCTCTCTCTTGTTTTTTTCATTTTTTAAATAAATAACATAAGATATTATTGTGTAGAAATTTTATACTTACAATTATTTTTCTAAAAAATACTATTATTGAAAGCTACACACATCTTGTTTGACATTATTTTTTTATTACATTTTTTTACTTGTGTCTAAAAATTACAAATAATGTAAGAAGGGTCTAAAGTCTGATAAATAGTTCTTAATTAAAATTTAATAATAACTGATTTGAATAATTTAATTTTAGATTCAAGAGGTTAGGGTCCTTACATAATAAGAGGTTTTGTATATTGTAATTAAAAAAGTGTAAAAGGTTCAAAAATATGTAAACTAATTAGAGTGAGAAAGGTGGGAGACCTTCAAGAAAATGAATGCAAAAAGTTTCCCCTTTGAGAATTGATTTAGAAACTAGAACAATCATATGATATATACATGTGAAAAAATCTTAAAAAATCACTCTTTCAATTAAATTTAATTGTACACACAAACTCAACATTTAACTCACATAAAGATCAATGTAATGCAAAAAAACAATTCATAATCAAGTCTTCTAATAGAAAGAAAAATAAAGTTATATTAAGAAGCAACTATTGACATCTTAATAAAATTGAAAAAAATGTTAGTTCTCATGAAATTTAATACATTCTATTAACAAATAATTGAAGAAGACACATAAAAATACTTCAAAGAGACAAAAAAAAATTAGCCTTCCAAATGCTTAGAGAGGAACCCTTTTTCATTCATATTTTTTCTTTTATAACCTCAATTATTATGTTTATACAGGTAATCCCCTCTAAACAAACAACCATGGACAACCCCACCTTTTATGCAAGAAGACAAGGACATCCAATTGAGGTCTTTGATTATCTTCTCTAAAATCCAAAACAGTGTGTATAATGATATAATATCTTTTAGGTTTTAGAGTAGTTTGGTTTTTCTTTCTTGTGTTTTCTGTCACTCACTCCTCAAACTTTGGTTATTGGACATATGAATAGTTCATGTATTTTCATCTTCAACATTATTGTTTAAAAATCCATAAGAAATCAACATGTTATCTTAACACAAGATCAAGTAGAGATTCAATCTAATCAACAAATTTAGTACACCATTTTTATTTAATCAATTATCTTGAGTCATTTACTTTCTCTCTCACATTTATAAAATAATATGGAATGTGAGTACTCTCCCCTAACTTTATAATAATTCAAATCTTCCTTTATGGATGACTTATATTACATATTTAATAACAAATAATTTTGAGATGGTTAATCATATATATTTAAATGAGTACCTAATGAAACTCAAGAAATTACATGACAAGTATAGGTTAAGTAATGCCACTATATATTATATATTTGACACAACTTGTGATCCATGTATTATAAATGTGATATTAGTCATCAGTTGTATCTTATATATAAAGGAATTTTCTTGGATGCTTTCTATTTCTATTCATGAATGTTAGACTACAACATCAGTCAATAATTTTGGAGGATGAAAGTGAATGGGAGAATAAAGTGAGATGATTACTTGTACTTATAAAATTATTTTACTATTCAATGGATTGTGGTCAACCATGCAATTAAAGTTTAGTTTCATGGGTTTAATTAATTGAATCACATAGTCCCCCTTCTATGGATAGGCCTCTTGCCTCCCTAGATCCATTAGTAATCAATCTGGATAGATTGAGGTTACCCCTCTCTAAATAAATGAAGGCCTATCTATATAGTAGGTGAATCTCATTTTCTTATTTACATCATAGAGGCTATCAATAATTTTCTTGTTGAAAAATTATCCCCCTTGACCCTCTTTTCTAAAACCCATTTGAGAATAAGTGCTTTCCTCACATTGTTGATCTCAATAACTAAAGGGTTTGTAGGAAACCATTGTGGGATACTTCTCTACCCTATTTTAAGCTTATGTCTCTCCTATTATTCCAGTCAATTCTAAATAAATTTATGCTTACAATCTCAAACTAGTCCAAACCATTCCCCTACCATTCCATTCTTGTTGGTTTTGATCTAATTTAATAATTTTTCTATTGCTACTCTTAATTGTTTGAGAGAATGATGAAATGACCGATCTTCATGTAATGATGGAGAGGTGGCAAGTGGGAGAAATAATGAGATCTATAGTCGAGCTTATAGTTCAATTTTGATTTGCTAAAATTGAGTGTCTCACAAAATTTATCACTTAGATCTTAATGCACACCTTTTCTTGCATTAAATACAAAAGAGATTGCGTCTCTCCCTCTTTTATTGGAGAGTGCCTGAAGGCCCCCGCATGAACAAACCATTCAATAAAAGATTATCTTAAGATAACAAAATTGAGGGCCCTTATTTAAATTATATATAGTAAAGATAGTCAAGACAAGGGAATGAAAAGGTATTTTGCAAGGAGATTGTTGTTGCACACCTCCCCCCTCCTCTCTTAATGAAGTGACTCTTAATGAAGTGAGGCTGATTGAATGGTCAAGCCTCTCTATCTACATGTAAAATTAAAGAGTACTAAAATTTAATAAATATTTTACCTTTTTATTATATCTTTAAAGATAATTGATTATTCATTAAAGAAAATATTAAAATATATTAAAAAGGTCAAAAAAAAGTTAATATATTAAAAAGGTCATACTACTTTTTTTGAACTGCCACCATAATAATATGACTCAATATTAATTAAGGACATTATATTTCTAAAATTAATTATAAATGAATTAACATTTTCATAAAAAATATTAAAAAACACAAAAAATTTACTATAAACATTTCAATTTATTAAATCAATATTCTTCAAACTATTATGATATTTCTATTTTCCTGCACTTTCTCCCTCTTTACGAGATTCCCTATCTTATCACATAGGTGAGGGTACCAAATTCTTATTTATATTCCCTATCTTATCACATAAGTGAGGGCATCAAATTCTTATTTATATCTCTCTAATTTTAAAAACTCGCTCAATTTTTATCATAAACATTTCAATTTATTAAATCAATATTCTTCAATTTTTTTTTGATATTTCTATTTCCCCACTTTCTCCCTCATTATGAGATTCCCTATCTTATCAAATAAATAAAGGTACCAAATTCTTATTTATATCTCCCTAATTTAACCCCTTTTTTTTCCTGGCCGAGGAAAACATGTACACCGAACTGACCTTTTTGTTCTTTTCGCCCACTAAAAACATGTACACTAAGATGCCTCCCTAACGTTAAACCTTTTTGCCTTCTCCATCTTGACATCTTCTCCCTTTCTTTTCGTTTATCAAACTTGGGTATCAAATGCTATTATACAAGAGAATACCGTACCTCTTCTTTTTAACTTGGTATCAAATGCCATTACACAGATAAATATCGTATCTGTTGTCTATTAACTTAGCCATGTTGGGATGAATGGTACTTTACAGGCACCGTATATATGCTAAGTTCCCAGCGTTGTTATTTTTTCCCCCTTTTTCTTTGATATCTTTTCTCAAAGACTCTTGTTTTTCTTTCCATTCCACCATCTCTAAAAAATAAGGTCACAAGATGCCTTTGTACAGTTACTGCATATTTCCTAATTTTGTCCATTAAAAAGGACACAACACATGATATTACACTATGCACAGTCCCTTAGATGGAATTCTCATCTTAGCCTTTAAAACTTGTGGAATTCGATGTCAGTTGTAAAAAAATTTGATGCAGGAGCATCCAGTGGTGTGAGGGCAATCTTGCATCACCCAAAAGATGATTTCCATTTTTGTTCCTGTTGTTTTCTTTTTGTAGATGTTTTTGTATTTCTGGATACCCTTTTCGTCAAATAAGAGTTTCCAACCTTCAGAACAGTTTTTCTGCTTTTTCTGCTCAACTGCTATTTTTAGCAGGTTTGCATTTGAAGTCGTGGGGAAGACAAAAATTTATGGGAAGGTTCAGGATGGAAAAATACACAGTCTGGTGAAAGAATCAAGTCAAGATCATTCATGACTTGAAAGTTATTCAAGTTCCAATTTCTGCTTTTTGACCTGAAAAACCTTCCGAGCTCAGTTTGAGGCACCAAACGATCCCGGATGGGCCTGAAAATTTGCGAAAACGCCAAAGTAGTCCGCCAAAGGCCTACTTTGCAGAAAATCGTCTTTTCGAGAGCTTTCCGAAAAGGTATTATCATTGAAGATCCGACGGTCGGATTAAAAGTTATGGCTGCCGGAAGTTGGTGCATATTTTAGAAATGTGCTAATTTTCAACTATGAATTTAACTTGAATTTCAAATTGTAATTTTGGCGCCAAACCGTCAAAAATCTTATCTCGAAGGTTGTTTTTGGTTCCAAACCGAAATAGGCCTATTTAGGGGCTTGTTTCTGATTTTTGGGTAACTTTTTGGGGAAAGAAGTTCGCATGCTGTGAAAGGGGATCTGGGTAATTTTCTGTAAGTTTGTAATTTGCATGTATCACAGAGCTCGAGGATTTGTGATCCTCTGCATGTAAGATTTTCATTATTGAATAATAAGAAAGTTTGCTAGTTGTGTGCATTATTTCTGTGTCTCGGGTTTGCTCCCTCGTCAGGTGGTATCAGAGCGGGTTTTCTTGAGCGTGTGAATAGATCGCCGATCGTGAGACAGTTTGCACCAGGACCGTGGTTGTGGGTTCAAGATCTTCAAGATGCCTCCAAGAGTGATGCCTGGTAGGCATGGTGGTGCCAGAGGTGGCCGAGGTGGTAGAAATGCTGATGGAAGAGATCCATTGGTAGCCGAGGGTTTCAGAGCCCTCCAGAGACAAATTGATGCGTTGCAAGAACAGATGAGAAGAGGGTTAAACCCGGGAAGGAGAGGAGAAAGTGAGGATGAAGACAAGGTGGAAGATTCAGATGTAGAAGAGGAAGAAGAATTGAT